>JAKCPI010004938.1:0-72100 GCA_023213315.1 Euborellia annulipes | reverse complement strand
TAGCCTATTTTTCGACTTTATTACATGTCACATTATTTAATTATTTTCACTGGCGAACAAAGAGTGAAGTTTTCTTCGTTTATTCCTTCTCTCAAAGATTATTTGGGTATTTATTTACGTTCACTTACCTAAGATTGTAGGCCCATGTGCGTATATGTTTCGAAACGGAATTTATTATTTCTTCTGTATAGTCTATTTCTAAATAGACTAATACTTGTCCTAAAAATAAAATCTTTTAAAAGAAAGTTTTTTAGTTTTTGTAAAGTTGATTTAACGCAAATTTTAATTAAATTTCTCTATTTAATTATTTATCATAATATTAATTTTGGTTTCTTTATTCTTCCGTCTTTGATGTGATGATAGTAATAATAATACTTATTTATAATACAAACAATAATAAAACAAGCTTGATAAATAACAATTAACCGTTAATTAATTGAAATTAATAATGACACGCTTTGATTATGTATTATTATTTTCACTTTCACTGTGAGTAGAAGAGAATAAATTTTTTAATTTGTTAATCAACTTCCCCAGTTGAGATTTTCCCTTTTAATAAATATCATATAAATAGTCAGATAATTAGTTCATTTAAGAGTGGGGGAGGATTTAATTACACTTAATGAAACCTGTCAATCAATTAAAAGACAAAAAGAGAGGGAGCTCTAAATTTTAATATGACACGTGATTAATTTTTTTTTTTTTTTTAATTAACAAATACTGTTCAAATGAAGTATTTTAATTCTAATATTTTAAAAGTTTATGGAACATTAATTGGTGGATTCAATAGCATAATTCAGGAAGCCCGCGATATTATTAGGCTATAATTATCACTTTAACTAAGGATTAAGCTTACGTAGTTGGTAGCGCGCCTGCCTTGTATACCAAGGATCGAGGGTTCGAATCCCAGGCAGTCTGATGAATTTATTTAAGCCATTCGAATACCAAATAGCTTGAATAAGAATGCCTGGACCTCCGATAGATGTATTTACAAATAACGAGTATCTTTTAAAGTCTTATATGACCTAAGATGGTGAAAAGACTGTGTGTATGGATTTGTAAATGTGTGTTCATAAGGAACCCAAAAATGCAAAAAAAATATTTTTGTTACGGCAAGACTTGAAATCAATATTATTTTATCTCAAGGGCTACTAATTAATTTGAATAAATACGCATGGGGTGTTAAATGGCTTCAGATACTTAGAGACATAAAAACGAAATACAAATTATTTCAATTTTTATTTATTTATTTATTTATTTTTTTCATTTCAGAAATCACCTGATCGTCTTCGAGAATTTCGCGTAGAGGAGCCGAAATTAGACATTACTCCAACCAATTGAAGAGGAGCTTTCCAGTTCGACTCAGTCATCAAGGCAGAAACTGCAGCTGATTCCAGAGTATCACAACTACAACAAAAGTCTGTATGATCATTTACGTGAGCGTAGAGTGAGATAGATATTGGATTTTCAAAATTTTATTTGTATTTACTTAATTTGGACTAAATATAAAAGATTTTAGGATATTTAACATAGGTGCATGGATAGGATGTTATTAATCATGTTCTCCCATTTCAGAGTCCCTTGCTTTTAGTTGGTTAAAGATTTATTTAAAATTTTTAAAGTAACAATTTAAAATTATTTCAAAATTCATTGAATTTTTTTTGATAATTCGTCTAATGTAAAATTACTTTCTAAATTCAATAAATATTGTAAATTTTAAAAAAAAATTTTAGAGATAGAGTAGGTTTTTATATTTCAGTACCCAAATGCAGATTTCGTTTGGATGACCAGTTTCTCAGGTAATGAATGGATGATGGTCAATGTGCAAAAGGTAAACGATTCTAAGTTGTCTATTGGTAATACAATAAATAGGGAACCATGCACAGTACTGATTTCATTCATTACCCAACGGTTGGAGCAACATCATCATATGAGACAATTCAAGTGTGCATGTATTTGTAATTATTTTAATTCAATATTAGGAAGGTTTGCGTGTATGGGATTATTATATAAGGGATTCTATTTACCTATGTAAGTGAATGTTAATATTTAAGAATACACGCAATCCCTATTAGATTATCTATACAGCAATAGACAGGTTCTATATATTGGGCGATTAAAATAAATAGAAAATCTCTACGCTCATGCATTAATATATTTATGGGGGTTTAGGCCTTCTATGTCGGAGTTCTCTGACGTTTTCTTGAATTGAAGTTCAATTGCGAATTGGTCTTCTTACTGGCATAGGGTGTCGTTGTTCTTTCCCTTTAGTTAGGCAGGGCTCCCAGGAGACGATTCAATTCGCTTTTGACTGATGTTCAAGGAACTAAGAGAATTTCTCTATCGTGTGTTTTTCTCCTTCGCGTATTTGAGAGAAAGAGTGTTTTCTCTTTCTCCGGAGCCTTGTCAGTCGGTGCTGAGTTCTGGGCCTTGGTTGTTTCAGGACAGAGTGAGTTAATGTTCAAGATGTTAGGAGTTCGTATAGGATGTTGTTAGCTTAGGGTTCTTTTTTTTCAGCATGCATCTTGAACAACGTCATTCTGTTTCTGAGATGAGCAATCAAGGGGGTACTTCAGTATTGTATTGACCTGGCTTCCTTCCTAACTCGTGAATGCATATCAGATTAATTATCTCTGCTTTTTTTAGCTCGTTATTAGATGACATTAGGCAGGTAGGCAGAGATTAATTGATCTGAATTTGTGTTTGTATGAATGTGTTTGTGTGACTTTTCCTCTTAAACTTTTCTTGGGCTTGTGGGCGCGTTTTCTCCGTTCGTTACCGAATATAATAAATGAAGGCTTTCCTGCCTTCCGTGCAATGTCCGCGTTTCGCGATCGTCTCAAGAAAGAAGAGCAATTTTTACAGAAATAATCGTAAGTCAAAGCAATTATAAATATTTATCAAAAACATGTAGATGTAATTAATCATAAACTAATTTCTTCTTTTGTTTTAGGATGGTTGGTTGGATGATTATTTTGAGCTGAGACCGAGGACTCCTCATGGCGCAACTAATTGGATCGTTTATAAACTTTATACAAAAAAATATTAATATAACAATCAATATGAAATTTTAATTAAAATTTTCGATAAGATACGAGATGTCTTGGTCGTTTATATTAATAGCAATTTATTGCTTGTGGAGAGTAAGAGAATGAGATAAAATTATAATCATTGCCTATGACTCAGTATGTTATGACAAATTGTTTAATTATTTTTAATAAATTTTGATTTATTCATAGCTGGTGGATAAGAAGGGGGGATCGTTTTAATTATAACCCTCTGAATAGCACCCCATTGGATTAACACTTTCATCCACATTCTTCACACATTGACTCATGATTAAGCAAGTCGTCTTAAAGAGAGAGAATTTTATGAAGGGGAGAAGATAGAAAAAAAATTGAACTCCTTGGAAAGGGCAGCGAAAGTGAAATTAGAAAGTACAGTCGCGAATATAGGAAGAATTTTGAACGTTTAATCAACCTATTAGAACAAGAAGAGCTATCAAAATTCAGCGAAATGTTTAAAGAGATAGATACATTTATATTATCTACTAACGGAGTCTAAATTGATTGGGTTGCCGAAAAATTCTTATAAAAATTGATATTATTGAATACTGAATATTGTACACATATAGAAAGAAAGTTTTGCATTCATGTCAAAATTGCAATGTCGAGATTTTGATTGAAATACAGGTTTTGAAGTCCCCTATGTTCAAAAAATGTAATCCGCCAAATAGTCGGTTTGTCTGTGTATCTGTGTTCAAAATAAAGCAAGAAGGAAATGATGTTGCAATGTTAGGCACCCTCCTAGGGCTTTTAATAAAATTGGCCAAAAAGTAGGCCTACTAGTAGCCTACTTTACTGATGTAGGTCTACTTTTTCAATTTTTTTTTCTACTTTCTCAAAATTCGATATAACGATTTTGATTAAAAAATCATTTTTTAGATGCTCTTTAAAATGTATTTTATTCTTATTTTTCTCACAAATTTATTTGAAGGACATTTTTTTCATGTACTTCATAGGAAAGATAGGAGAAGTTGTTAGAATATAATATAAAATACTTGTACATTTATTATTCTTTGTTTATAAATTTTACATCTTCTAACTTATTGCTATGCAACTAGTCACTCCATAATTTTTTAATTTTAAAACCCGAATAAACTTGAAATCGACTCGTTGCCTAACTACTGGCAAATTATTAATATTTAAATAATTATTATTATTATTATTTATTTACATGTTTGAGAAATTTTTTCTCTTACATGGGTTGGAGTGTCTTTCTCCTATTTTTACAAAATTCAAAACAAAAATGCAGACAATGAATTTGACAATAAAATTTTTTTTTTTTTTTATTTAAATCCTCCTCTTATTTAAATAATATTTGTTATTATTCTTTTAAATTTCTTCAATTTATCTATTTTCCATTCATTGAAAAATTTTTACTTTCTCTTTCTATTTCAATTGATTGGAATCTAATTCATTCGAAATAAATTTTGTCGGCTGGAACGGGATGCGAACCCTTGATCTTTGGTATCACCATTGAAATTTCACATGAATGTAAATTTCCTGAACAAAAAGATACGTCCTGCTCTTGTGTTATAAATAATTCCATTTTTTGAGTTTGAAAATATTTTTTTGGGAATTTTAATTTAATTAAAAAATATTTTTTATTAAAGTAAAAATCAAAAGAAAAGGAAAAAGTGAAATGAATGAAATAAACTTCCATTAAAGTAAAAGATCCAATTTTCTTCGTTCAGAAGAAGAAGAGGAACATTTTATTTCCACGAATAATAGAGACGATTTCAAGAAAGAAAGAAAGAAAGACGAATGCTTTTGGAATCTATTTAAAAGAGAGAGAGAGAGAAAAATGGCGTCTACGTTTGTCAGTGACGTCACAGGATTAACTCTTTTAATATATATGTATAGGCAGACAAACACAAAAAAAAAAAAAAAACAGCAGACGAAAGATCTGGAGCGAAACAAAAGAGATAAAAAGAGAGAAAAACAAACGACTAGCATACTTTGCATTGGAATTTTATTAAGAATTATTCGGATAATAAAATATATTGACGTTAAGCAGAAGAGGGAGGCGGAAAAGGGGGGATTTCATTTAGAAGAGGGGGAGAATAGATGATTGAAAACTTAAAAAAAAAGAGTGCAAATAACCAATTTGCTTTTTATTTTCCTTTATTATGTTGATATTGTTGACTTTAGTTTTCGTTGCTCATGATTCAACGGTCAGAAATTCACTTTTAAAATTATATTTGCTAACGTCACAATTAAAATTTTTCGATCAATTTTTGTCTTTTTGTCATATAAGACTTTGACGATAACCGTTATATATGATAAAATCTATTGTGGATTCAGGCATTTCTATTTAAGCTATTTCGTATCCAAATGGCTTAAATAAAATCATCGGACTGCCTGGGATCCGAACCCGCGACCTTCGGTTTAAAGGTGAAAGCATGCTACCAACCTTTGGCGAGGGGCGTCGAAAGACGCTCTCTCCTCCTTGGAAGCCATACAGAGGCGTGCAATTAGACTGATAGGTGATTCTACCCTTACTGCATCCCTACAGTCACTAGATCATAGAAGAAGAGTATCTTCACTATCTCTCTTCTACAGGTATTACCATGGTCAATGCTCTGCCGAATTAAAATCAATTATCCCACCCAATGCAACATATTCACGGAACACAAGAGAGGCATCTTCCCAGCATCCCTATGCTGTTCAGATCACAACTAACAGAACAAATCAATTTCATTCTTCCTTTGTCCCCATGACCTCCCGTGATTGGAACAAGCTCCCTGCGTCTATCTTCCCCAAAACCTACAATCTTCAGACTTTCAAGTCTAACCTCAACAGGCATCTTCTCAGTTCCCGCAGTTGAGTTTCCCCTTTATGCTTCTCCTTTTGTTTTTATTTTCTTCCTGGCTGCATGTGACTATTGGTCATTATAGGTCTTCGGACCTTATGCACCCATTCAAAAAAAAAAAAAAAAAAAAAAAAAAAAAACACCAAGCCCGAGGACATTTATGCCGTTTAAAATATCATGGGGCTTTATTATTTTCAAATAAAGTAAAATAAATAATAAATTCATTACTTTTTATTGCGAATACCTATATATTATGTATTTTATCTTGAATTTTTTTTTTTTTTTTAGTCAACATCCCTTAGGACAAAAATGTCATTTATATTGTGTGTTTTTTTTTTAATTTGTTTGTATTTAAACAATATTTTGTGGAATAGCTATTTATTCAGTTAAATAATTTTGATTAAAAATAAATAGGGTAACGTAAAATTATTTTTTTTCTCCATTAAAATATGTACCTTTGTTATCTGAATACAAGAAAGGACGAGATAAAATCTTATATTATTTTTTTTATCTTATATTAATAGTCTGAATCATAGGCTTACTGACTAGTGTATCTGGGGACTAAACCTAGGGATCTTTATTTAAACAAAGATTCTTTGGGAAAAAATCTTTATTTTTCTGTTACTAATTTGCGTATGAAAAAAATTTAAAATTTTATTGAAAGAAAAATATATTTTATATGAAAACTTTAAAAACTTGGTTATAAGTTTCAAAGATTTATTAAAAATTAACATTTTTATTAATAGCATTTCGATACTCTAGCATCATCCACCTAAGTGATTTACTAATTAAGTGTAAAAAAATGTTAATTTTTTAATAAACCTTTGATACTTATATCGTTAATTTCTCTATTTTTATTCAATTATGCAGCTCAAATTTATTGTAAATCGTATTTTCATGTTACTAAAAAAAAGAGTTAGTCCCTTTAAGATTTTATTATACGAGTAGGCCTATACTTTTAATATAAAAATATTTTCTAAAAGTTAAGTCCTAAGAGAACGGCTGGGTTAGAAAAAAGAAATTTTTTTTTTCTTGAAATCACTAAAATAGATAGATAGATATGTTTACCTCAAAAGGAAGAAGACTATTTATTTTATGGAGTGTTATTTTCATCCCCTCCCCCTCTCTCTCTCTCAACAACTCTTTAACCAGGTTCGTGAGAGTTGAAGAAGTTTCCCTCTCTCACTCTAAGACATACACACACGCTAGCTAGCTATACTTTTTTTTTATATTCTTTTAAAAAGTTTTTTTCATCCACAGTATAAAAAAAATTTATTTGCATTCTTAACGGGTGTTTCAAAAAATTAGAAATATTATGGTATACAAAATCTGGGATAGGCTTATACTATGTGATTTCTTCAATGTGATCTAAAGGTAAATTACAGATCGTCAGAACAAGGAATCATAAACATATATGAGTTACATCCAGCGGCGTAACCAGCCTTTGAGGGCGGGGGGGGCGAAGCTCAACTAGGGCGCCAATTTTCCAGGGGGCTCCGCCCCTGGACCCCTTGCTCGCCTTCGGCGAGCAATTGCCCGCCTTCGGCGGGCAAATTTCTTCCATCCTGTAATTTCCTCAGCGAATTTGTTTATATTTACATGTTTTTTAATGACACCTGTATGATTTTGTTTTGATTTTTCTTTGTTTTTAAGAAAAATGTCGTTTTCTTCTGTGATTATTTCAAAAACTATTCAGTTTTCGGAAAAATATCAAAGAATAAAAACTTTTTAAAATTGAGTATTTTATCATAATATAACAAAGAAATTGAAAATTTCGAAATTTCTGAAAAAACTTATTAGGAAAAGTACTACTTCCAAGTGACGTATTTACTCCAAAAGTTGATAGAAATCTACAATTTTAGTGTAAAGAGCATATACCAAATTTCATCTCTCTAGCTGCTTTGGTTTTTAAGCAATCGTGTTCACACACACACACACCCAGACGTAATTCCAAGATTCCAAGAACATACGAGAGAGTCTCGAGGAAGTCATTGCCCATATTTTTTTTTTAACACACTTTTTTCCCATTCACACTCACACACACATTCACACAGTCTTTTCGGCAACTTAGGCCATATAAGACTTTGACTTTGACATTTGGTATCCAAATGGCTTAAATAAAATCATCGGACTGCCTGGGATCCGAGCCCCCGATTAGAGCCCTGCACGGGTACGGGTTGGCCCGTAGGCCCGTTACCCGCCCGGTCCGCGGGCCGGGCGGGCTTTAGAGGCCATGAAAAAATTACGGGCGGGTACGGGCGGGTAGCAAGTCTAAATAAACGGGTTCGGGCGGACGGGCATGCAAATGAAATTTTATTTAAAAATTGCTAGACATTCGTTCATTCATTCACTGAATCTCGGGCGGGAATGGGCGGGTTTGAAAAAATTCCGGGCGGGCTCGGGCGGGCCTGAAGAATGGTAAAAGCCCTTTCATTTTGAGAAAATCGAAAAAAACTGAAAAACTACATCAGTAAAATACTAGTACTTTTTGGCCGATTTTGATTAAAAGCTTATTTTCACGGTCCCGGGGGGTGTTTAACTTAAATATAACATTTCAGTCTCATAGCTCAATTCCTTCATGCTTAAAAAAATTTTGAATTCCAAAAAATTAAATAATAAGGCTTATACGAATCCTGAGTAAATCTTCACAGCCATAAAACATCAAATTAAGGCTTATATATTGCAAAATAAAAAAAATTTTAATTATAAAGCCTCTATATACGTTATTTATTATTTTTGGAATTAAATTCATTTAAAATAGTAGAATTCAAGTTGTAATATAATTTTAAAAGAAAACAATCGATGAAAAGAATATGATAAAATCACATTCGCTGGGCTATATCTTAGAGGCCGTAGGGCGCCTATGCCGGTTTCGGGGGGCGCCAAGGGCTCGATGCGCCTGGGGCGGGGGGCTCGAGCCCCCCTCGCCCCCCCCTGGTTACGCCACTGGTTACATCATGATCGGAAGTGGCAAATACTTATCAAATATATACATGTACTAAAATAAAATAGATAGGAGGCAGGAATAAAAAATAAAATCTCTGTCAACGATTTGGGCGCCAGTCGAATCTGTGAGATTTAAATTTCACCATCCTTGAATTTATTTATTTTTTCTAAGATAGTTTTTTTTTTACTAGTTGTTTCTTGATGGCTGGATATTATGATATGAGGATGCGTTACAAGGGCAGCCAAGGCGAAAAATAAAACAAAATCTATTTTTTGTCGACGTTTCGAGTGCCGATCGCACTCTTCATCAGGACAAAAATGATGTCAATTCGTCAGGTCGTTTGACATGGCAGTATAGCAACGTTTTAACCATTTTTACATTTACTTGGAGACTCTAGTATTTCGAGGTCGAATGGTCGAATTTTTTTAAGCCTTCTATCCCTCTTTAAATATTAATTGTCATGATGAAGGTCGGAATTGGCGTCCGAAACGACGACTATTAAATAAAAATCAAATTTTACTGATTAAATTTTAAGTTATTTTGGTTATATATACCCTACATGTATTTTTTCAAAAAATACCGGAGTAAAAATAATTAACAATGATCGAGGGACCGACACGCCCGCTGTAAGTCTGCATAGTGAACTTTAGGGACACACAGGGATTAGGGGGTATAAATAAGTTTTTTCGGGGAGGGGGGGGGGCTGAACTCAAAAATTTTTCTGCGAAAAACTAAAATTTTTTCCGCCCCTTCCTGTGAAAAATTTTATTTTTGAGGACCCAAATTTTTCCGCCCTGCCAAAAAATTTTTTTCCCGCTAAAATTTTTCCGCCCCGCGGAATATTTTTCCCCGGCCGTGAAAATCATTTTTACTTTTTTTTTTTTTTTTAAATGACACGATATTTTTGCCGCGCTGCGGATCATTTCCTCTTTTGCGGAACCAAAGTTTTCCACCCTTCGGAAGAAAAGGGCTCCCTCCCTCTTATATTCCTTATATTCGCCTCTAATTAAAGTTAAAATATTAAATTGTCGAATGAAATTTTTATAACAATATGTAATTGAATATTATGTCCTTACAATTTTTTTTTTCTTTTTCAAAATTGGTTTTGAGTGATAAAAGACGCTTTTGAAATATCCTATAGTTAACTTTTAATCCTTGAGCAGGCGTTTAAGTATAATATTTCTCTACAAACTCAACCAATCGAAGAAGAATAGAAAGAGAATGTTGAAAAAAAAGCAATTCATTATTCATTTCCTGTTAAAAAAAAATCTTATATAAAATATGGGTTAGAAAAATTATTGAATTTAAATAAAACTGGTGTAAATTTTATGTATTATTTATGAGTGAAGATAAAAAGAGAGAGAGAGTGGGGGGGAAAAAATGGGAGCACATTAATCTCAAAATGTCGTCATTTGTCAAAAAATAAAAAAATAAATAAATATAAAACTCCATTTAATATTCTTTTGTTTATTAAATCTCAAAGTTAATAATTTATTTTTCTTTTGATGAAAAAATCACTGAATCTTGATTTAAAACCAATAAATAAATAAATAAATAAATATGATTGAGAATTTTGAATAAGTACCAGAAATCAGGCTGATTGGTGATTACCGAAGATACGATAAATGATAGATACTTTTTCATTGCAGTAAAAACTAAATATCATACATATATCGAAAATCAAATTAAGATATATAGGCTAATTGTGAAGAATCCAATAATTTATTTTCCACTGTAGTGATATCACGCTAGGAGCAACTTTGTTTTGTCATCGTTTCTTTAAAATGAATAACTTGTGGCTCAGTGGGATCACCACGATTATTGTCGTCCCTCTCGATAGTCTTGATCGTTATCTATAGGCTACATTTAGATTATAAAGCTTTGAGTTGTTATTGTGAAGTTGTCTCATTAACTACAGTATTTGGCAATCCTGACAAATATCAAAATGATTTTAAAAATTCAATATCTTTCTTCGCCCAATCCCGCGTTGCGGGATCGGCACATAAATTTTCTGCCTTCACTGCACCCTGTCTTACCCATTAGTCTCCAATAGTTTCAAATAAAGATTCGAGCACTTTGCCTTCAGATAGCAACTTTTTTTTGGAACGAAGTTCTTTAATTTTTTTGGAACGAAGTTCTTTAATTTTTTTGGTTTTTTCAACATCTGATAGACTTTAAAAGATCCTTATATAATTAATTATGATATAAATTATTCATGACAAAAATGTATATCATAGGGTATCCAAAGGAGTTAAAATAAATATTGTAGTTTATTATTTAATAATAGGATAAATATGTACAGTCCGAGTTCTATAAGTTGGAATAATTTTGACATATTGTCATAGTCTCTGGTGCCAACATGGGCTCGGGGCCCCCTCCCAGCCAAATTCTCTAGTTACGCCCCATGGGACCAGCTATCCTCCGGGGGGCCTGGAAAGCCCCATATTTTCTCAATTTTTCTTGGGGCAGGGAGCTTTCTGGGGCGGCACCCCCTAGTTACGGGCATGGGTGCCAAGGGCGTAGCGTTCTTGTAACGTAAATGAGAAGTCGCTGGTTCGATTCGTGGTGTCCAAATTTTTATAAATTTCAATCCCGTATTTGTATATATCTCATTTTGTTCTTCATAAAAATGGTTATGTATTCGTTAAAAGAACTGACTCTTCTAAGTTAGCTTAGTGCTTGTTATTAGACTGCGTGAATGTTTCCAAATTTCCATGATAATTCCGTAACCCACCGAATTTCTTTCCGGTCCACTTTTTTTACGCTTGGATAGATTATTAATCTTAATTTAACAATAACAAATTTAACCTTAAACACTTAAAAAATAACTAAGAAATTTCTCATACATAAAAAAAAATTTATTAAATAAAAACTTCTTCATTAAGAATACAAATAGCAATTAAATAACATAATTCATAGAGTTTTTACGATTATGACTAATCACAGCTTCTGTTTTCGGCTTGGAAAAATTTTTATTATTATTAAGTTTATGGTTATTAAAAAAGATAAAAAATTTTAATTTACATTGCATGACCAGGTGTCAAATGACACGTAACATCTGTGTAAAATTGACATTTTTAAATGTAAATTTTTGTGGTTTGTGTCCTTGAAAGACGTATTTGATTAGATGACTTTATATCAGTATTACGACTAATGTCATAATTACTTTCTCTTACCTTATAGGCCTAAATGTAATAATATCTTAACTATTGCATCAAAAAGAGATACACGTTTTGACATACTCTAAATGGTCGCACAGCACACAACTTTTTCTTACCTTCGGTAATCAAAACTTGTATTCTGTGCTTGTCACACCAGATTTTTCGTGTCGACATATGTCTAGTTTCCGCACGATATATTAGAATTCAAGATGTAAAATTTATAAGTATGGGAAAATATTTATATTTTGTTACCATGGCAACCATTTCTCCTATCTTTTCTATGGAGTACAAGAGTAAAGTGGTCTTCAGAAGATTTCAATGGCAAAATGAGAATATACATTTTAAAGAGCATCTAAAAAATAATTGATTTTTACTTTCTCTAATCTCCATAGGCGTAGCCAGAAATTTTTGATGAGGGGGAGGGTTCAAGAAAAATTTGAAAAATTTAAGATTATTTTAGGGTATTTATAAATCATTTTGGTTTTTTTTTTAGCTAGAGTAAATTATTATATTTTACTTTCTCTTACCCTATGAAATATATTTTGTATTATAGAGCTTAAATATTTAGTCATGGCTTGGGTCCCATAGGGGGGGGGGGTTTGAACCCCAAACCCCTATGCTTATCTCTATATACAGTATGTTAATATATATAGAGAAAAAATATTGGTTTCAATTATATGTCGAGATTTTGATGGATATCTTTGTTTTGGGTTTCCCTGAATCCAAAAAAAGGTTTTTCTAACATTGTCTGTCTATCTGTGTGGGTGTGTCTGTGAACAAAATATCTCAAGAACGAAAAAAACTTGGAGATTGAAATTTTATATTTAAGTTAGTCGTCACCTCCCTGGCACGTGACAAGAAGCTTTTGAACTAGTACTTTACTGATTTACTTTTTCAGTTTTTTTGGATTTTCTTAAAATTCACCTTAACGATTTTGATTAAAATTAAAAAATCAATTATTTTTTAGATGCTCTTTGAAATGTATATTCTCATTTTGCTCTCAAAATTGTTTGAAGACCACTTTACTCTTGTACTGTAGGAAAGATAGAAGAAATGGTTGTCTTGGTAACAAAATATAAATATTTTCCCATGTTTATAAATTTTACATCTTGAATTCTAATATATCGGCGGAAATTAAATTTATGTCGACACAAAAAATCTGGTGTGACAAGCACAGAACACAACTTTCGATTACCGAGGATGCGACTAGTCACACCAGAATTTTTACGTAAATATTCTCATTTTTACCCTCAAAATTGTTTGAAGACCTCTTGATATTTGTATCCCATAGAATATGAGAGATTCTGATATTCTATCATACTTCCCTAATGATTTTCTACCCCTCGAATTGAGTTAGCTTTAATAAAATTCTTTTATTTTGTTTGGTGCCATTTTATCGATACTTGTGAATTTTAGCTCATGACTGAGCATAATTGAACACTTCCCCCACTCGTTCTTTCTTTTTAGTTGAATTTGTGTGTGCTCCTACTCCCTTTCAAGTGGCTTGCCAGATGGCAAAGAGAGAGGATAAATAAAAACCACGATGACGAGGATTATTTTGATTTTTCGGATAAAAGAGGGGATCTTTGATGATCTCATCATCTCTCTTATATATCAGCCTGAAAATTCAATCAATGAGAAGCAGGTTTATTAATTTTTTTTTTTTTTTTTTTTTTTGTGTGTGTGGCAAGGGAAAGAAGAAAAAAAATAAAAAGTGTAATAAAATGTGACTAAGCATATTTTTTTGAATTTAAAATTTTTTGAAGCTTAAGTTTGTTTAGGCCATTTAAAAAAAAAAAATCATGTATTAGGTAGGGCTGGACGGTAAACCGGTTTACCGGTAAAAACCGGAAAAATTTTTTACCGAAAACGCGGAAACGAACCTCTAATTCGGTAAAAACCGGGTTTTTTTCGAAAGTCGGTAAAAACTTATTTTTTCGGACGGTAAAAAATTTTGGTTCCGCGAGAAAAAATGTTCCGCGGCGGCAAACTTTGGTTCCGCGACGGCAAATTCCGGTCCCGCGAAAAAAATGTTCCGTGGCGGCAAATTTCTGTTCGGCGGGCGGCAAAAAAATTGGCGTCTCTAAAAAAAAGGTAAAATATTTTTTCGGACGGGGAAAAATTTTGGTTCCGCGAAAAAAAAAAATGTTCCGCGGCGGCAAACTTTGGTTCCGCGGCGGCAAACTTTGGTTCCGCTGCGGCAAATTCCGGTTCCGCGGGCGGTAAAAAATTTTTACCGACTTTCGAGAAAAACCGGTTTTTTTTTCATTATCGAGGTCGGTAATGAAAATCCATTACCGTCTAGCCCTTTTGAGAAGTAAAAGTTAAAGCTAAGAAATGGCGTTAAAATATCGTACCACTCAGAAAGCTTATTTTGGACTGTTGAATCAAGAGCGGATCATGATGTCTTTCTCGGGGGGGGGGTAATCTGGTGTGACTGGTCGCATAGCACACAATTTTTTTTCTTAATTTCGGTAATTTAAAGGCGCATTCTGTACTTGTTTGCCAGAATATAAATACAAATCAAATTTTTAAGTATTAATTTTTAAAATTTTACATTGAAAATAAATTTTTTTTTCGAAAAAAGGTATTTTATCAAATCTCGAGGGGTAGGGGTAAATATCCCCCCCCTTTACCCCCCTGTTTCCCCCCTTGTGTTGAACACCATTATTTTTTAAAAATATTTGACAAATCATACATAATTTGTTTAAAAAATATTTTAAAATTTCTTTAAAAATATTTGAAATTTTTTTTTAATTAGTTAAAAAAAAAATTGCATTAAAAAATTTATTTATTTATTTAATTCATTAAAAAAAAACGCATTTAGGCCTAATATCCAAATTTATATGCCACTTATACTTTTCCTTAAACAGAGCTGGTGTGAGTTAACTTGCCTTTGGTAGTTAAAAGTTGCGGGATGTGCTGAAATTCCAAAAGGAGAAAATTATCAATATCGGTTGACATTATTTTGGCAAATTTTGGAGCTTATGCCTCGACCGGAAGATATTAAATGATCTAAACCAATCAGTGGCGGATCCAGAGGTGTTTCTCGGGGGGGGAGTAATCTGGAGTGACTGGTCGCACAGAACATTCTGTACTTGTTTGCCAGAATATAAATATAAATCAAATTTTTAAGTATTAATTTTTAAAATTTTACATTAATAATAATTTTTTTTTTTCGAAAAAAGTTTTTTTTTTTTTTTTTCTAAATCTCAGGGGTGGGTAATTACCCCTTTTACCCCCCCCCCCTTGTATCCGCCCTTGAAACCAATTTAAAAGACAACGTATTTAGGCTCTTTTTGAAGACGTTACAACCTATTACATTACTAATTCAAAAATTAAAAAAATAATCGCAAAAATGAAGTTTTTCACATTTTGTCAAATTTAGGGCCTATGGTGCGATCGGAAAATGTCAACCGATTTTGATGATTTTTTTTTGTCTATATAATTCGCAACTTTTTCGTACTTCGAAATAAAAAAAAATGTAGTTTTTCGACTCACCCTAATATACCGGTATAGTCTATATTATATATATATATATCATATTTAAGAAAAAGTAATTAGAAACTTAATTAGAAATTGATAAAAATTAATAATTAAAGAACAATTTTCCAACAACCCATCTAAACAAATGCTCGATCCATCTTCGAATCAGTGACGCTTTCAAACAGTTAAAAATTTTGATTCAACTTAGATATTCGTTTTCTTTCTCTTTCTTTAAGTCAATGTGTCATCTTTGAAACGATAAAAAAAAAAACTTATTATTTTCCATAGCAATTATTAGCCCTTTCTTTTCTATTCCTCCAAGTGTAATAAATTAATTCTCCCCCGGTGAAACCCTTGCAGCTCTTCTCATGAATAGTTATATAGGTGGAGAATGTTCCATATATATATGTGCATGCATCTATCCCCTCTCTTTCTACTCCCTTATTGGCGTAGGAACGTAAATCTCACAAAGGGAAGGGGGAGGGAGGGAGATAAGCGCGGGGTGACGTCATGGATGCGATATCTCTCTACGGCGACGAAAATAAATTAATTCTGCCCGTTGTGCGGTTGTCACCCTGTATATATATATACGTAAAAAGAGAGAGAGAAAAGAGCAATCGAGGGAGAGTGACAAGAAAAGGACATCAAAGAAATTATCATGAAAATATGTGGGATTTACAAAGAATAAGAAATAAGTACTTTGAGTACTTGCTTTTCTTTCGCTCCCCCAAGTCAAAGAATATATTCTTTTTTTTTATTTCTTAATTGTTAAGGGTACACAACCACTCTCTTACTTTACTTTTATTGCTTTTAGAATTTCTTCTTTCTCTTTTTTCAAAGATAATATGATCATTTTTTTTTTTTTTTAATTTCAGAAGTTCTTTTGTATATGAAAAAAATCTTACCTTGTTAATTATTGACTGAAATTTTCAGCAAATACTGATAATTCTCTTTTAATATTCGTTCTTTTCTCAGCAGTAGTAGTGTGTGATTCCACAAGAAATGAGCCACTCAGTTCATAATAATTACACCCCATTAGTCGCGCTGCATCTGAGAGATGCATGCCAACTTCTTTTGTCTACCAATAGGATGTGCCAGGTGGTAGGTTCTCGAGGTTACTTGTATTTCTTGTCGATGACATTTTAGTGTGTTTCTGGCATTGATAGACTGCACTGTTTGATCTATACCGGTTCATTTGTATCTAACTACTAAATTTGTAGGTATTTACCCAACCTATGTATTCCTATGGAGATGCACTCTGCGGTCGACAGCTCTGTTTCGTGTGCACCTCCATAGGAATAAATAGGTTGGGTTCGCCTCCAGACTCAACTCAAGTCAAGTCAGGTCCCGGTGTGAATCCACCTTTACTCTTGTACTTCATAGGAAATATTTAAGAATTTTCAAATTCACTTTTCGGGTCTTCATTCCATAGAGCCAATGTTAAATCCCTATGGAGATTTGCATGTTAATTCCGATTCAAAAGGGGGTACCCTTTGGATCTTTTTACACATTAAAAAAAAAAAAATTCCAATTCTTATGAAATTTTGTATTTATTTCGAATTCTCTATTGTGTATAAAATATCCATATCTGAGATTAAAATTTTGAAAAATAACCATATAATAGTTTATTTCAAGCAGTCAACATTTAAAATACACAGAGTCTATGGAAATTTTGAATTAATTGACTTTTTTACTTTTTATTTATGATTTGGAAGTGGTCAAGTTTGAAAATGCGAAACTAAATATATCTCGACACAAAAAATCTGGTGTGTCAGCACGGTGCACAACTTTCACTTAACAAAGGGTAAGAGATAGTTGTGTGCTGTGCGCCAGTCACCCAGATTTATATATATATATATATATATATATATATATATATATATATATATATACAGGGATGAGCGTTAATCAGTTACATGTATTTGAAATACAAGATACCAAATACAATATTAATTGGTATCTTGTAACTCGTTACAGCATTGGCAAAGTAATTGGTATCTTGTATTTCGTTACATTTTTTTTGGTAATTGGTATCTGAAATTCGAGATACCAAATACTTTTTTTTTTTTTAATTTGCCGCCGTATAAAAAGTCTTGGAGAGGGAGTTGAAATCGTTTTAATTTATTTAATATTACTGTATGTAATCGTCGTGTGGGTTCTCTGCTCCGGATCTTAGTAAAAACCAGTAACGAGAAGTCAATCAATCCGCCAAATTTTCACTCTTCGTTAAAAAACTTTTTGCTTTCTTCTTTCAACCAGCTCTCAAAGACTAAATCTTTGTTCTTCTGCCCCAGTTGAAAGATTGTTTTCATTTTCGGGTTTATTCATTCTCCATCAAGGTCCAGATTATCCGACAAAACTTTTTGAAAACTTGGTTTTTTGAAACCTTTTCATATTTTTATAAATAAATTTTTTTTAGTGTCATGAATAATTTTATTTTCGATTTAGTTTTCGATTTTCCAAAGGTATTCTCCAATAAAAGTTTAGCTGCCACATTCCTAAACTAAATTTATTTAGGGTTCCAGATAGAGCCCTGCACGGGCCGATTTTTTTTGCCCCTTACCGGCCCGTGTCCGTATTTTTTTTTTTGACTTCCCGCCCGTACCCGGCCTGTAATTTTTTATCATTCTTCAGGCCCGCCCGGAATTTTTCAAACCCGCCCATACCCGCCCGAGATTTAGTGAATGAATGAACGAATGTCTAGCAATTTTTAAATAAAATTTCATTTGCCTGCCCGTCCGCCCGAACCCGTTTATTTAGACTTGCTACCCGCCCGTACCGGCCCGTAATTTTTTCATGGCCTCCAAAGCCCGAGGACCGGGCGGGTAACGGGCCACGGGTACCCGTCCAGGGCTCTAGTTCCAGAATTACCCCACCAAAAAGTATTTTAAAATCAAGGAAACATTTGTTTGTAATTGGTATTTTCAATGTATTTGATTTGGTATCTTGTATCTCGTTACACAAACCCGTGAGTAATTGGTATCTTGTATTTCGTTACAAAAATCTGAAGTAATTGGTATTTTGTATCTCGTTACTCAAAATCGAGTAACTTGCCCACCCTGTATATATATGTATATTTTTTTTTTTTTTTTTTTTTTTTTGTATTAACTGAACAAGATCTATCAACCCCACCTATTAACATTTAGGATAATAAAAATTGGAACACACATATTTGCCTATAATTGTTTAATTTTTAATAATGCTTGGTGAAACTAGGATTAAATTTTTGATAATCGCTAAAAATATAGAAATATATAAAAGTTTATTTGAAAAAAGATTTACAGAGGATCTTTATGCTTTTTAGTCTATTTAAATAAAATCGTTTAAAATGGATGATTCTGCGCACCTGCCGCTTTCTCTCTCTCTCTCTCTCTCTTCCTGGCTTTAATGACAGAATGCGATCCGATGGAGCGAATGACACGTGATAGACTCCAATCGGATCTTAATCCGGCTCAACGCTTAATCTCTCTCTCCCATCGCTCACACCCACACACATCCTTTCTCTTTCTCACTCTCTATTGCCATTCATCTGGAAAATAATTAAAAATGAATACATCTTTTTACTAAAAATATACACAAAGATGACAGTGACATCTTAATATAAATCTGATGGGATTGAATTTTTTTAAATTAAATAAAAAAAAAAAATTCAAAAGATTTTGTGAATATATAGCAACCCTTAGCTATCAAATAGGAGGTCATTAATTATATATCGAATAGCGACAGGTAAAGACCACGCTTTTATTTTTCGTTATAATTTCTTTTTTAAATATTTTGTCGGCATCTTAGACCATTTAGTCTTTAAATGGTACTTAATTATGGTTAATACGATATACCCAAGTATGTGATGAAAGTGATATTTATTTATATATACCATTTGTTATGCAAATTTTTTAAATAAATATTCATCTGACTATCTGGAATCTGAGCCCAAGCCCCTTGGGTTTTAAGTTTATAATTATCGACATTTCTATCTCTAAACCATTCACGGGCTTTTTAAATGTCTTTCTATTATTTAATGCAGTTTCTTTTAAATCTTATATAGCCTTTTTTATTATTTATATTAATATATATTTTCAATCAGATGGGGTCAATTTTTCATAAAATTTAGAAACTCTTAATATTATTTACCTTAAATTTTTTTAAACCCTTTTCGGCTACTGAGGCCATTTCGGGTTTTGACTTTAATGAATAAATTTTAAATACAAAGTACCGATTTACTACTTTAGTACTACCAGGGACGTTTCACACGCTGATTGTTCGGGGTCAGCAATCCGAGCTTTCGCCGCGCTTGGGCTACCTTAAATTAGGAGTGATTGTTTTTCCAATTTTAGTATATGTACCGCCGAAGCGAATACATTGATTGATTTTCTTATAATTTTAATTTTTTTACATTATATTTCAAAAAATCTAATTGCTTATTATTTAATAATAATAAATTGTTATAATGATGAGTATAACAATTTTTAAATTGTTATTATTTCATTAGTATTTTTCATAAAAGGGATAAGTACAGTATATTTGCCGACCCCGCACCGCGGGAATAATAAGGGTTTACTGTTCCCATAAGGACTTCCTCTTTAGGTAGATCCAATTTTTGCCTCATTTTACTATAATACTACATTTTTGACTGATTGTGAGGTTATAAGCCCGAGTACTTAAGAATAGGTACAGATAAAAAGCAAAATTAAAAATATAAATGTATAATAATTAAATATTCAACTATCGCTTTAAAATTTATAAGAGCCGAGAGTTTAAAGATAGTGACAATGTCAATATTGATAAATAAGCTTAAATTCAAGCGGTGTGGGTTCGGTTCCCACACAGTCCGATGAATATTTATTTTTTTGGCTGCCAATTGGTATAAATATGTTTGGGTCTCATGTTTTATAATTAATAATAATACTTATTGTTTATAATGGCCAAAATTGTCGAAAAGATCAAAACAAAAAGTCGTAACTCGAACTGAAGAGACAAGAATATAAAATATAATTAACACATATGTGTGAAAAGAAAAAGAGGATCTTTAAAGAAAAGTAGACTTAAATTGCATCACCTGTGTCTTATTCCCAAAAGCTTTGAATTTTACATTCCACTTTGTCTTAAAAAAAAAAAAAAAAGAAAATAAGAATTATTTTAAGTAATAAATTTCCTCCAACATGAGAGAAAGAAAAAAAAAGCATTTCTTCTTTTTTATAATAGATTACAAACTTTATAAAAAAAAGGACAGGTATAAAAGTGCACTAAAGTAAATACCATAGCCATTAATAAAACATTTTATATATAAATTGTAAAATTAATGGGACAGAAGTGTCTGTCTGTCTGTCTTTCCCAGAGAGAGTCTCTTGATTATAGGCTAATAAAATGCATAAGAGACAATATTTTTATTTTTCCTTCTTCTTCCTTCTTGGCTTTTTCTAGAGAGCCATAAAAGGAGGCAAACTACTACTCCAAAGGAGCACCATACAATATAAATACATGAGAGAGACATCAAAATGGGGCTATATCACTTTTTATTTTAATATATCCTCCATTAAGTCAATAGTTTTGAATGTATGTTATAAATGTTGCCATCTTGCCTTTTAAAAAAAAGAAATTTGCATGATGTTATGTCCGAAAAAAATGTATTTTTATTATTGGTATTATTGGCAAAAGAACAAGTGTGTGGGAGAGTTAAAATAAATGGCAAATTTATACTAGTATTAAGTAAAGTTTGAATTATGTAAAAGCTACAACCGAATAAGCACTGACTTCATGTTCCTTCCCCGGTGACACATATCATAGATTGATGTAAAACTCTTTGGAAGAAAAAATGGTCTAAAACAAGTCGTGTTTTTGGTAATTGAATAGGCCTATATATAGGTTTACCATAATTTATTGAGGTCAGATCCGGATAAAAAACTTTCGAGGTGTCTGGGAGTCTATGGAAAATGTTTTGAAAATTAGACACTAAAATCTGCATTTTTATCTATCCTGAGTCGTGAAAATATTATCAAACTTAGCCTAATTTATAAACTTTTTAAATTCAAAAATCTGGTGTGACTGTCGCACAGCACACAACTTTCTCTTGTCCTTCAGCGAGAGAAAGTTGTGTTCTGTGCTTGTCACACCAGATTTTTCGTGCCGACATATATTTAGTTTCCGCCGATTTATTAGAATTCAAGATGTAAAATTTTTAAGTATGGAAAAATATTTATATTTTGCTACCATGGCAACCATTTCTTCTATCCATCGTATGAAGTACAAGAGTAAAGTGGTTTTCAGAAATTTCAAAATGAGATTATACATTTTAAAGAGCATCTAATAAATAATTGATTTTTGAATTTTGATCAAAATTGTTGGTGCGAATTTTGAGAAAAAAAAAACACTGAAAAAGTACATATGTAAATTACTTTTTGGCTGATTTTAATAAAAAGCTTATTTTCACGCCCCTAGGGGGGGTGCCTAACTTAAATATAAAATTTCAACCTCCTAGCTTAATTCCTTCATCTTTTAAATTGAACACACACAGACAGACAGACAGACCATGTCGCGAAAACCACTCAAAACGTGAAGATCCATCAAAATCTCGACATCGAATTTTTGACATGAATCCAATACTTTCTCTCTCTATATATATGCATTTTAACATATACATATAGGTAAGAGAAAGTACAAATAAGTATTATGGAGTTATTAAATTAGAAATTAGTAAAATTCTCCAATGTGGCCACGTTTTCGGTTCATGTATTTAAAATCCGGACATTTCTCAGATCCGGACCCCTCATCGGACACATGTTCCAAATCCCTATATATAGGCCTACGTATACAGTCTATGCAGCTAGCTAAATAAAAAACAGTCTCAATTCCCTGCGAATGTTTAAACGTTTCGGGTGCAATTTATTTACCCATCTTAAATCATCAATTCTAGTTAGGAGAGACCTGAGTAATACCACATATCTGTCGCCTTATTTAATGATCTCGGCGATTGCCTCCTTCTCCCACTTTTCCATTTAATGAATATAATTAATTTTTTATTTTATTTTATAAGAGCGATTAAAATTTTAACGCTAAATTTCTTCCTCTATTATATTTTTTTGTTTTCGGTGAGGGGAGGTTTTGAACCTTTATTTCCCTACGGACTTCGGTCCTGCTATATACAATTTTATATTGCTAGTATTGGCAGTTTAATAAAATTAAACCGGTACCAAATAAACTATCTACACTCAGATGTTTTCAAATCAAAAGGACATAAAAAATTTTATTAAAAACAATGTTGCTTAAAAATAAATATTTTATCACTATAAATTAATTATAAGAACAACCCTTGGTGGTATATTTCAATTTAATATTTAGTAAATTATACTCTCGATATGTACTGGTATTTCGACAACTTAACGTGTCATCATCAGACGCTTTACAAATAGTAAAAGTAGTAATTTAATTTACATAAATTGAAATATATCATCAAGTTTTTACTTATTAATTAATTTATATTGATTAATCTTTATCTTCTCGAATATTTTTTAATTCAATCCTCCGGATCAAATTAATCTTATACCTTAGTTTATTATTTTTTGTATAGGTAATGATCATTAGATTTTTTTTCGTTTCCTCGTTACTTCATGATATTTAACTCTTGATATATTAAAAAATTTTGTTGACTTTAAAATGAAAATACTATAAATCAATATGATGTTTATGATATTAAATGTGTTTGTTAATGAGAATAGCCTCTATCGGAGGGATAGATGTTGCGATCAGCAGGGATCAGTTGCCCCTCTGTGTGCAGATGATGGATCGCTGCTATAATCAGCCTAAAGACCTTTGACCTGAACCTAATCCAAAAGGGACTTTGCCTCTCCCCTCTCTCTCTTATATGCTCTCACTTCCCGAAAAAATTTCAATAAGATTAAAAGTCTTATGAATTATGCGAATTCATTTATTTTGTTAGGTATTAAAAATTATTACTCAATTTTGAAATTAAAGAAAAGTGGAAAATTTTAGAAAGGATAGCAAAACAAATTCAGCTAGGAAGAAATGAAGAGGGGGACAGAAAAAAGATCAATTTCAAATTTGTGTACTATTGATGAGATTGCACTAATTTTTCAATTTTTGAGGATGTATTATATTCCTGAATTGTAGGATTTTTGAGCTTATTTTGTTAAATTTGCCAATTTTAGGTCCAATACATAATCTATCTATTAATTACACTAGACAACAAAAATGACATTTTAAAAGTTTCCTTCATGAGTTAATTCTTATTAATTGGATTGACAAAAACAAATATGTTAAAGAAAAATCTTTATTTGGTCTAGTTTGAGAGATATAGAGAGAATAAAATTTTCATTGAAAATATGCTCTAAAACAGCACGTATTATAAATTTTCAATATTTTTTTAAGGAGTTATCCCTTAAAAATATGCAGATTATTAAAATAGATAGAAATATTCAAGTTTCAGCTTTAGTTTTTTAGCTTTGGACACCCTTAATACAATGTTTACCTGAATGCAATGATTTTATGATATTCTATAGTTCTTTAGCTTTCCAAAAATTATTCATTCGTGAAAAACTCTTGTTAATTAATGAAATTTTACGGTAAACTAACAGTTATCAGTCTTGTAAAAAAAAAAAAAAAAAAAAAAAACACTTTTGATGCTTATTTTTTAGTCGCTTTGCTCTCTCTCCGACTGTAGTGCCAGTGCTCATAGAAATAAACTTATGACTATTTATATATATTTAACTTTTTTCTCAGGATTCGCAGGGACTTTGCAGCCAGGAGATTAAATAAAAAAATCTTTTATTTAATAATAAATTAAATTAAAGATTTTTTATTTAATCTCCTGGCTGCAAAGTCCTTGCGAATCCTTAGTAAATCTCCACAGTCACTAAACATCAATTTAACTTTTTTGTTAATAATTTCGTTAATACTTAACAGATTTTCATGAAAGAAAGATTTTTGGAAAGCTAAAGAACTATATATAGAATTTCGTAAATATATTTTTTGCATTTAGGGATCGTAAAAATTGTATTAGGGGTGTCCAAAGCTTAAAAAAAATTGAAACAATTCGATTTTTCTAAACTTGAAGTATTTTGAGACACGTCTAAATGCCCTCTGAATGGGCTGAAACTTAAATATTTTTTTGAATTTTAACTATCTGTATATTTTTAAGGGGTGACGCCTTAAAATAATCTTGAAAATTCCTAATAGGAGCATATTTTCTATGAAAATTTTATTCCCTCTATATATCTAATCTAAAACAAGCCAATAGGGCAAAATAGATGATATTTTCGGAAACAGCTCATATCCATATTTTCAAAAATAGTTCTTAATATCACCGAAACAAAATCACTGTTGTCCAGTGTTATTACTAATTCTTCTTAATTCAAAAAAATCTGGTGTGACTGGCGCATAGCACACAACTTTCTCTTACCCTTCGGTAAGAGAAAGTTGGGCACTGTGCTGGTCACACCAGATTTTTTGTGTCGAGATATATTTAGTTTCCGATAGCACCTTAGTTTCAAACTTGCATTTTAAATGTTGACTGCTTCAAATAAACTATGGTTATTTTTCAAAATTTTAATCTCATATTTGGACATTTTATACACAATATAGAATCGTAAATAAATACAAAATTTCATAAGAATTGGAAAAAAAAATTTTAAATGCCTAAAAAGTTCCAAAGGAGACCCCCTTTTGAATCGAAATTAACATACAAATCCCTATAGGAAATTAACATTAGGCCTATGAGAGAAGGCGGAGAGACAGGCGATAATGTTTGCAAGTGAGAGAGAGAGATATATATATGTTTTCTCCTAAGCAATTAAAGACACAAATAAATGGGAATTTAAATAATAATTGATTTTTAATCTAATAAAAAGAAAAAGATTTAAATTCCGTTACCATGGCAACCATTTCTATCTTTCCTATGAAGAACAAGAGTAAAGTGGTCTTCAGAAGATTTCAACAGCAAAATGAGAATATACATTTTAAAGAGCATCTAAAAAATAATTGATTTTTGAATTTTAAAAAAAATCCTTGGAGGGAATTTTGAGAAAATCGAAAAAAACTGAAAAAGTACATCAGTAAAGTACTAGTACTTTTTGGCCGATTTTGTTCAAAAGCTTATTTTGAGCGTGTGGGAAGGTACCTAAGTTAAATATAAAATTTCAATCCGGTAGCTCAATTCCTTCATGCTAAAAATCTGTCCACACATACAGACACATACAGACACACGCACGCACACACACACACACACACACACACATACATACACACAGACCAATTTGCGGGACCCACTTTTTTGGACTCAGGGGACCTCAAAACATGTATATCCATCAAAATCTCGACATCGAATTTTTTGACATGATCGCAATACTTTCTCTCCTATATATTTCATATATAGGCTAAGAGAAAGTAAAAGTATTCTTTATCCATCTTTCTGGATATACAAAGTTGTACGCATATTCACAAGTTTTTCTAAAGCACAAAAAAAAAAAAAAATAATAATAATAATAATAATAATAATAATAATAAAATAAAGAGGAGAGATAAGCAAAATTCACTCACTCTCCCCCCTTCCTCCCTTTTGCTTGGATAATTAAGACCAAAAACAACTTTTTTTTAGGGAAGAAAGTTTCGTTTTTGTTTATTTACGAGGGAGAAAATGTTCATAAACATAAATATAACACATTCCCTCGCTCTCTCTTTGATCAGATAAAATATTATATATTTATTTATATAAATATCTAAGAATGGTTGTTGAGATAAGATCCCCTACCTTAAAGTTTTTTTTTTTTTATTAATTAAATTTTGCGAAATTATTATAAAATGTAGAATTTTTTTCTTAAATTCATTCTCTCTCTGGCCTTGTTAGCCATGGGGGTATAAATTTTTCTTACATTGTTATGATGAATTCAGGAGACGTAAGAATGAATATATTGTAAGATTTTTCATTATTGCAGGTGTACAACAAAAAGAATAAAGATAATTTCATTTTTTGAAGAAATCAGAGACAAATGACTGACTAGTGGTCAAAAATAAAAATTTTCATCAAAAAACAAAGTGTATCTTTTTTTTTGCCCGTACACTTGGAATAAGAAAAAAATTTCCAATATATAGTGTTACATTTTTACTTACTTTTTAACCATAATGGTTTTACAAAAAAACATTCACACTTTTTTCTCATTCACACTCACACTCACACACACATTCACACTGTCTTTTCGGCAGCTCAGGCCATATAAGACATTTACGATAACCGTTATTTATGAATTTATATATATTAGGGTCCAGGCATTTTTATTTAAGCCATCTGGTATCCAGATGGCTTAAATAAAATCATCGGACTGCCTGGGGTCCGAACCCGCGACGTTTGGTATAGGAGGTTAGCACGCTAACCTCTACACCACGCCCCGTGGGCAAGTTTGGCCCTTAAATGCAATAACCCCCCCCCCGCCTTTTATTATCTATTATTTCCTATAGATATTTCAAATTCTACTCGATAAATTATTTCACCATTGGGAGAGAGTCCCACCCACCCTAGAGGGAGGGATTGTTTCACTTTATGACGACTAATTTACAATTTCCACCTTATAGAAATGAAATAGAGAATGTTATTATTAATAATATATTGTTTTATATTATGAAACAATGTGTGTGTGTGTATTGTATAGAGAAAGTTCCAACCAAGTAAGGTAGGCAGGTAGTGGGTTTTATTGAGCACTCCCAAGAGGCGCCCTTGTGAGTGACGTCATAGTCCCTACACCCCCTGGAGACACAACTCCCCACCCCCACCACTTCCTTCTCCCGCTGCTATCCATTCATTCTGTTCTGTTAATGTTGATGAAAAGCCTTTCTAATTTTCTTTTTAGGCCTTTTGAAAAAATTATAAATCATCCGCTTTCTTTTTTTTTTTTTTGTTGCCATTTTATCTAACACAAAAGTAAAAAGTAATCCTAGTTGCATCAGATCTAGTCAACTAGCAAACTTCTCCGATCGATGGTAAATCATCGATATAGTAAACAATAACACGCTTAATTATCAAGTTAAAAAAAATCAATTTTTTCAGATATAATTGGACCCTGTTATGCAATGGTGTGTCAAAGACCAAAAAATTTAAAAATTGAGTTAAGCACGGAATATTGTTTCAAATGCTATAATTTATAGTATTTTTTATGAAATATGTTCTAAAAAAATTTATATTTAATGTTACTTGCAAAATTGACTAAAAAATGATATATATCCAATGAAAACAAAAAACTTTAATGTTAATTTTCTCAAAACTCGGTAGCTGGCGCTTGACACACTAATGCGTAACAGGGTCCAATTAGCTACTAGTACTTTACTGATGTACTTTTTCAGTTTTTTTCGATTTTCTCAAAATTCGTTCGAACTATTTTGATTAAAATTCATAAATCAATTATTTATTAGATGGTCTTTAGAATGTATATTCCCATTTTCTCCTTGAAATCTTATAAAGCACACTTTACTCTTGTACTTTATTTTTTTTTTTTATATAAAAACATACACACTTTTTCCCATTCACACTCACACACACATACACACAGTCTTTTTGGCAACTTAGGCCATTTAAGACTTTTAACGATACTCAAATATATCTATTGGGGGTCCAGGCATTCTTATTTAAGCCATTTGGTATCCAAATGGTAGTCTTGTACTTCATAGGAAAGATAGGAGAAATGGTAGCCTTGGTAACAAAATATAAATATCCTCCTAGCATGTTTTGGAATACTAAATTTACAAATTTCCTTTGTAAATGATAACTACTCTGCATTTATCTACTAAATTTACAAATATATGCGTTTAAATATTTACAAGCCCTCGGGCTTGGTGTAGTAGGTAGCGTCGTTCCTACCTTATATACCGAACGTCGCGGGTTCGGACCCCAAATGGCTTAAGGTGGAATTCCGAGCAACGCGACAGAGCGGCAGCGTCAATAGCGTCACTGCAGCCGCGACAGTGTCGCGCTTGTGGCTTCCGATGTCGGCGTCAGTAAACAAACGCGACCTATTGTCCTTACCTAAAAAATGTTAATCCTATCTATATTTCATCTTCATTTTCGTTGAAGTCCGCCATTTTGTTTATTGTTTTGTTATGACAACGCTCCGGCAGCGGCCGATCGAGAACAACGGGGCAGTGTCACTGCCGCCAGAGCGGCAATGACGTCACGGCAGTGTCACGGCTACAGTGACGCTATTGACGCTGCCGCTCTGTCGCGTTGCTCGGAATTCCACCTTTAAGTAGAAACGCCTGGACCCCCAATAGATATTATCATATATAAAGGTTATCGTCTAAAGTCTTATATGGCCTAAGTTGTCGAAAAGACTGTCTGAATGTGTGTGTGAGTGTGAATGAGATAAAAAAAAATATTTACAATAAAAAAAAAAAAAAACATTTTAAATTGCAAGAGTATGTATTGTAATTTTCCATACATTGTATAGTCATTTTCGTTTCGCTCAGGGGCCCACATCTTGTGGGTACGTGGATGGCGACCACGAGCTACCCGAGCTGGGACAGGCAGTCCTTCTGTTCTGTGTATGTCTGTCTATTCCATCCTCTTTTCAACAGGCCTTAGACCGTGCTACGGGCCGGCCTGTCCTATTTCTTCCGGTCGCTAAAACGCATGATAGGGTTGAAGGGAAAGAGTGAGGTCCGCCGACCCCGCATCGCGAGAATAAGGCGAAGAGTATAGTCATTTTCTTTAAAAATTGTATTTTTTTTTTTTCTCAAATTAATTAAGTAATTTTAGAAATATTCTAAAATTACAACACATTTCCATTCTAATTTTTCAAACGGCTTTCGAAAATTACAATATATTTGTAAATGGTTTTTACAAAGACTTACTAAAATTAGTATATTTTTTTTTTATGTAATATATTTCCTACACGAGGACGATAAGGAGAATAAAACCAGCTTTAGTTTTTCTCTCTCACAACTTCAATTTATTTGCAAATATTTCGGCTCCTATACAGGGGCCATCCTCAGTGCATGTCTGTGAATTTAGGCAATACATTTATTTATTCATTAAAAATATTTATCATTTATACAATTTGAAAAATTTGTTGTTAAATGTTATTTACTTACATGAATTTTTTGAGAGAGATTGTCAAATAAGTCTCAAAAAATTCATATAAGTAAATAACATTTAACAACAAATTTTTCAAATTGTATAAATGAATAAATATTTTTAATGAATAAATAAATGTATTGCCTAAATTCACAGACATGCACTGAGGATGGCCCCTGTATAGGAGCCGAAATATTTGCAAATAAATTGAAGTTGTGAGAGAGAAAAACTAAAGCTGGTTTTATTCTCCTTATCGTCCTCAACTGCGATTCCCAGCTACAAACAACTACTGTATTTCCTACACAATTGTAAAATCAAAAAAATTTTCTTTACAGTGTATTGTATCCTACTGTCGGAAACTAAATTAACATCGACATTTTGTGACAAGCACCGAACACAACTTTCAATTATCGAAGAAAGTTGTGTGCTGTGCAACCAGTCACGCCAGATTTTTAGATATTTACATGTTCATCGATAGGCCTACATTAACGATATTGAATGATAATTAAAATTGCTTTTAATTGTGATCGATTGATATTTGAATATGAATTTTCTTTTTATTCATTTCTTGGCAATTTTCTAAAAACCTTTGTGATGTTTTATCTTTTATGCAAAATAGAGTTAACGATAACCGAGGGCCTTCCTTCTATGCGGGCGTGTTTTTATTTCATTATAAGGCGAGGTGGCATCCAACGGAAGACCGCCTCCCTTTCGGCTTCTTTTGTGGCCGCCGATGTCATCAAAGGGCCTTTAATTGAATCGGCTATGTCGCGTCAAGATAAACGCCCGATGGATAATTTATTTAAAAAGAACCAAAGAATAAAACGGGTACATATTAGATTAGGGGTGAAAATAAAAAACAAACAATAATTATGAAGGGTTGACAATGAATGAATTTGAAATGGATTATTAAGAATTGACCTGTGACTCAGAGGTTGTGGGGATCAAAGGTCAAGAGTTCGAATCCCGCTTAAGGCGATTCAATTGAAATAAATAGGCCTCCGATTCAGAAAAACACCTGAAACAAATTTAAAATAAAATAACATTGTGTGGTTTATGAAACCACGATGCAAGTGAAACTTTTTTTCGGATCGTATGCTTTTAACTGAATTGCTTTTTCAGAAAATTATTCAATTAAGGATATTATAATCGCGTTTTTAATCTTAACTTAATAATTGGAAAATGGGAAATCAATAGACGCATGTTAAAAACTGAGAACAATATTTGAATCATTTTAAATTATTTTAAAAATTATATTTTATCAATTTAAAAATTCAATAATTAAATCTCACAATTATTTTTATAATTCATCATATATATTAAATTTCAACTTTCCTATTTTTGTCGTTACGGCTTGTGACGTCATAACTTGTAGCGTCACGGCTTGTAACGCGACATGCTGATAGAGAAACGAAAAAATTTGTGTCGATCAAAATAAAGTTTCACTTTAATATCCTGGCAGCCATGGCCTATGCGAAGAGGAACAGTCACAGAGATCGTTGTGGTTAAGCAAGCCTAGCCGTCCTGAATCTGTGGATAGGCTGTTCAAGTTGAACGTCATCGGTGTTTGGTCATCACTAGAGCCTGAATGTTGATGCAAATGCATATTTGTAAAGAACCAAAAAGCGTTTAAAGCGTTTTGCTCCCAGGGAATTTTGATTTTCTCTGGTCACAGGGGGTTGTAATCTGCCTCTGCTGTTTAAGGGAAGATTTCGCCCAATTGTTTTTTATTTTATTAGATTTTTTTGTTTATAAATTTCCTTTTGTTTTTAATTATTATTTTTTTAATATGAAGGAATGGCTCAAGGAAAAGAAAATCCAAGATTAGGACGAATATTTGAGTTTATTATAATTTTTTTTTTTTTTTTTTTTTTTTTTTTTTTTTTTAAACAAGGAGTGTGTGAGCCGTAGTAAAAGATTATCAAAGAGCAAACCAAAAAAGAGGGAAGGAGAAGGGGGTTTTTCTTCTGGAGTGCGAAGTGGTGACGTTTCGGTGGCAGCTGGCTGAAGTTCGAACTTCACGTGAAGAAGTCTCTCGGCTCGAAGATATGAAGAACTTGGCGTCTGTTCTGTCAGCCAACAACCAGGATCTGAGATGACGACGGTGATGGCAGAATATCTGCACATGAGGCAGATAATCTTAGGTAGTGGTGTTCCCTGGAGATGCGAAACTACCAAATCCAGAGTTGAGAATCAGTTCAATAATGAGTTCAGAGTGGGGTCCGCAAAGGCTCGCGGATGACACAAGAGTGTGTGAACTAAAGCATTTGGTTATCACTAGAGCCTGGATGTTGATGCAAATGCATGTTTGTAAAGAAGCTGAAAATGCAGTTATCGAAATTAAATTACAAACAAAAATGGTCTAGTACATAATAACGCTAAAGTGAATGGTTCGGGAGATATAGAGGGGTAAAATTTATAATTCATATGAAAGGAGGCACTGACATAGAGAAATATTTATATCTTGTTACCATGACAACCATCAAATTTTACCCCTCTAAATCTCCCGAACCGTTCACTTTAGCGTGATTATGTACTAGACCATTTTTGTTTGTAATTTAATTTCGATTATTTTTGTATAGATAAATTTTTGCAGAAAACCGCATAGTTTTTTTTGCGAAAAACCATCTTCCCGCAACTTTCGCGGCTTATTCCCGCTAAACGCCCCGGTACTGGAAGTGCTGACTCTAGAGTATCTTTCCATCACTAAATTGCAACCTATTCTGAAAATACTAGCCTTCAGAAAACTCTTGCCCATTTTTGTCGCCAGCTCTTGGACTATTAGGGATGGGATCTAAATGGTCTTAATACCCGAAAAAGACCTTAAAAAAAAATCTGGTGTGACTGGCGCACAGCACACAACTTTCTCTTAACTTCGGTAATCGAAAGTTGTGTTCTGTGCTTGTCACACCAGATTTTTTGTGTCGACATGTATTTAGTTTCCGACAGTATGGTACATTCGATTTTCAAGATGTAAAATTTATAAGTATGGGGAAATATTTATATTTTGTTACCATGGCAACCATTTCTCATATCTTTTCTATGGAGTACAAGAGTAAAGTGGTCTTCAGAAGATTTCAATCACAAAATGAGAATATACATTTTATTGAGAATCTAAAAAATAATTAATTTTTGAATTTAAAAAAAAATCGTTGGACCGAATTTGGAGAAAATCGAAAAAAACTGAAAAAGTGCATCAGTAAAGTACTAGTACTCTTTGGTCGATTTTGTTCCAAAGCTTCGTGTCACGTCCCAGGGTGGTGCCTAACTTAAATATAAAATTTCAACTTCCTATCTCTTTTCGTTCTTGAGATATTTTGTTCACAGACAGATAGACACACAGACAGACAGACCATGTCGCGAAAATCACTTTTTTGGATTCAGGGGACCTCAAAACGTGTATATCCATCAAAATCTCGACATCGAATTTTTGACATGAATCCAATACTTTCTCTCTATATATATATTACATATATACATAGGTAAGAGAAAGTAAAAATTAATAGAAAATGAGGTCTATAATTAAAAAATCTGGTGTGACTGGCGCACAGCACACAACTTTCTCTTACCCTTCGGTAAGAGAAAGTTGTGCACCGTGCTGGTCACACCAGATTTTTTGTGTCGAGATATATTTAGTTTCCGATAGCACCTTAGTTTCAAACTTGCATTTTAAATGTTGACTGCTTCAAATAAACTATGGTTATTTTTCAAAATTTTAATCTCATATTTGGACATTTTATACACAATATAGAATCGTAAATAAATACAAAATTTCATAAGAATTGGAAAAAAAAATTTTAAATGCCTAAAAAGTTCTAAAAGGGGACCCCCCCTTTTGAATCGAAATTAACATACAAATCCCTATAGGAAATTAACATTAGGCCTATGCGAAGATAAGGTGGAAAGGGAATTTAATAAAAAGAGTAGAGAGAGACGATAATGTTTGCAAGTGAGAGAGAGACATATATGTTTTCTTTGAAACAATTAAAGACACAAATAAATTTAAAAAAAATGGGAATTTAAATAATAATTGATTTTTAATCTAATAAAAAGAAAAAGATTTAAATTCCGTTACCATGGCAACCATTTCTATCTTTCCTATGAAGAACAAGAGTAAAGTGGTCTTCAGAAGATTTCAACGGCAAAATGAGTATATACATTTTAAAGAGCATCTAAAAAATAGTTCATTTATGAATTTTAAAAAAAATCCTTGGAGGGAATTTTGAGAAAATCGAAAAAAACTGAAAAAGTACATCAGTAAAGTACTAGTACTTTTTGGCCGATTTTGTTCAAAAAGCTTATTTTGAAATTCTTCAAAGGTACCTAAGTTAAATATAAAATTTCAATCCGCTAGCTCAACTCCTTCATGCTAAAAATCTGTCCACACACACACACACACACACACACACACACACGACCAATTTGCGGGACCCACTTTTTTGGACTCAGGAGACCTCAAAACATGTATATCCATCAAAATCTCGACATCGAATTTTTGACATGATCGCAATACTTTCTCTCTCTATATATTTCATATATAGGGTATGAGAAAGTAAAAATACCAATCACTTTAAACGATACACAAATTTAGGCTCTATATTACGAAACAAATTACAAATTATTTTTTTACATCATTTGATACAGAAGATATGAGAAAGTTGTGTGATGTGCGCCAGTCACACCAAACTTTTTAAATTTCTTTTTCTAAAAGGCATTATAGATTCTCTCTAACAATATTATGAAAATGGTTGGGTGGACGGATGCCGTTAGTAGAATGTTCAAACAGATATATACAAACGAAGAGAAGAGAAATTTGATGAAATTGTCGAATAATAAATAGTTAATAATAAATTTCACGCTTTAGAAAACAATCACGATTTTCATTTTAATTATTATGAATATAGTAGAGTAATTTGTATGAAATGAAATTTTATTTTAATCAATTCTAAATTGTATTCTATAAATAAAGGTTGACATTAATCAAACTTAACGAAAATTGAATAAAATTATTGAATTTATGTATTAATATAAATAAACAAGCAATAATAATATGATTTAGATTAAATAATTTTGTTGGTGGGTTAAACGTCGCATGGTCCCTGTGAATCGAACCCCGGATCTCCAAACTTTAGGTGTGCTTCCATTTGCACCAGACCGGGTCGGAGATCCTGGGTCAGACCATGTGACGCTTAACCCACCAAAAAAGAAATACAAATATACCAGGAAAGTCGGAATCGAGTTATTCATTGAATATAAATATTATATTCATATACACCGTGCGTCAAAAAACGTAACATTTTGTTTCTTCTAATCTACCTTAATGATACTCTAATTTAAGAAACATTTAAATTAATATGAAATATTTTACACGCTTCTAAGTAAATTTAACACAAATACAAATCATTTTAATACAATTTAAACAAAATAAAGAAAAATATGACGATTTTCAATTTTAGAGACAAATCAACATAATCTCGCTAATTTTTGTTTGATTTTAATTAAAAATATTGTTTTTATACGAATTTCCAATAAAAAAGTCAAATGGAAAAATTATTTCAAAATTGTTTTTTTTTTTTTTTTTTTTTTTTTTTTTTTTTTTTTAATAAACATTCACACTTTTTTTCTCATTCACACTCACACTCACACACACATTCACACTGTCTTTTCGGCAGCTCAGGCCATATAAGACATTTACGATAACCGTTATTTATAAATTTATATATATTAGGGTCCAGGCATTTTTATTTAATAAATAAAATCATCGGACTGCCTGGGGTCCGAACCCGCGACGTTTGGTATATGAGGTTAGCACGCTAACCTCTACACCAAGCCCCGTGGGCATTTCAAAATTTTAGAAATTTGGCGTTAATAAAAGAATTTCGACATTTTTGTCTTTGTTTTATTTAAATTGTAATTATTTATTAAAATGATATGGATTTGTGATAAATTTTCTTAGAAATGGATAAGATATTTCATATTAAATATTTAATAAATTACAGTATCATTAACATAGATTAGAACAGGTGTTTTAAAGAAGAAACAAAGTTTTCATTTTTTTAGCTCTCACTGCGCCCTCGGGGCTTGGTGTAGTGGTTAGCGTGCTAACCTCGTATACCGAACGTCGCGGGTTCGGACCCAGGCAGTTGGATGATTTTATTTATGCCATTTGGATACCAAATGGCTTAAATAAGAATGCCTGGACCCCAATATAGATAAATTCATAAATAACGGTTACCGTCAAAGTCTTAAATGGCCGAAAAGTTGCCGAAAAGACTGTGTGTATGTGTGTTTGAGTGTGAAAAAAAAGTGAGTGTTAAAAAAAAAAAAAAAGCTCTCACTGTACGTAGTACTAATGGAGAGAGCTTATGCAGAGATTCCAATGTCTGTCTGTCCGTACCCATGAAAAGTACAGCCTGAACTAAAGGTCGAAGAAAAATAATAATTACATATATGTATTCAGCATCAAAAACAGGTTCAGGGGAAAAAAAATGCATTTTGGTCCTTAGCACTTCCTGTTTTTTTTTTTTGAAAATTTTTTTCCATTTGTTTACATTTTAATTTTTTGTTTACATTCATCCGAATGGCTATTTTTTATGGCGAAATAACCTCTTTTAACCTCTCATTTTTCTTGACAGTTGTATATTTTGACGCGCCTTCGTGGCGCGTCATCATCACGTGATTTTTTTTTACGATTATAGGGTCATGTGACACATCGATTCACATCTATTTTTCATTTCAAATTCGAAAGAAATATGTCTTTAAACGATCAGACAGTAGTATTAAAATGTTTAATGTCAAGAAAATCCACCTCTTTGAATTTACTATTGTAAATTCTTTCCTACTTTTTACACGTTCCATAATATTCTTTGACTTTTCTCTTTATTTGAAATAGTATATACGTCATCATAACATTTCCTCTTTTCGTACGTATTAGCATTAATTAAATATTCATTTTATATAGAATTCATTAAGGAAAATAAAAATTTCATGTGAATTAAATGAGTCCATAGTGAAATTAAATATTGATAACAAAATTCTTCCAGTAAAGAGAGCGAGAGAGAGAGAACCTCAAGGGACAATAATAATGTTCCAAGTTGGAAATAGAAATATGGAAATTGAGTCTCTATTAATAAAGCATGAAATGAGTTACGCGCACTCCAGTTACAAATTGAATTGTCATAAATAATTTTGCTATTAGAGAAATTCCCCCCCTCTCTTTTAATTTAAATAAAGCGTCATTTGTTTTTTACTTTCTCTTATCTCTATATTGTATATGGAGAGGGAAAGTATTGGATTCATGTCGAAAATTCGATGTCGAGATTTTGAGGGATATACACGTTTTGAGGTCTCCTGAATCCAAAAAAGTGGTTTTCGCGACATGGTCTGTCTCTGTGTGTGTGTGTGTGTGTGTGTGTGTGTGTGTGTGTGTGTGTGTGTGTGTGTGTGTGTGTGTGTGTGTGTGTGTGTGTGTGTGTGTGTGTGTGTGTGTGTGTGTGTGTGTGTGTGTGTGTGTGTGTGTGTGGGGGGGTGTGTGTGTGTGTGTGTGTGTGTGTGTGTGTGTGTGTGTGTGTGGGCGGGTGTGTGTGTGTGTGTTCAATTTTAAGCATGAAGGAATTGAGCTATGAGGTTGAAATTTTATATTTAAGTTAAACACCCCCGGGACCGGAAAATAAGCTTTTAATCAAAATCGGCCAAAGAGTGCTAGTACTTTACTGATGTACTTTTTCAGTTTTTTTTCGATTTTCTCAAAATTTGCTCCAACGATTTTTTTTTTTTAATTCAAAATCAATTATTTTTTAGATGCTCTTTAAAATGTATATTCTCATTTTGCGATTGAAATCTTCTGAAGACCACTTTACTCTTGTATTTCATAGGAAAGATAGTAGAAATGGTTGCCATGGTAACAAAATATAAATATTTTCCCATACTTATAAATTTTACATCTGAATTCATATGTTCCGTACTGTCGGAAACTAAATATATGTCGACACAAAAAATCTGGTGTGACAAGCACAGAACACAACTTTCGATTACCGAAGGTAAGAGAAAGTTGTGTGCTGTGCGCCAGTCACACCAGATTTTTTCATTCACACTCACACTCACATAGTCTTTCCGGCAACTCAGGCCATATAAGACTTTTGACGATAACGGTATTAATATATAATACAGTAGATAGAGTCCCGGTAATCCGAACCTCGCTAATCCGAACTTCCGGTTAATCCGAACTCTTTTTGCGTACGATTTTTTTTTTTTTTAAGAGGAATATAAATGAAAATTAGAGATTAAAGGAACTTTATTTTATTATTATTATGAAATATTTATTTAGAGTTTAATATCACCGACAAGTTTCACGGTTCACAACCTTATAAATACGACTTTATTATCAAAATTAACTAATTCAAGCTTACAATTCCGGTTAATCCGAACTTCCCGATAATCCGAACGACCCTCGGTCCCAATTAGTTCGGATTAACGGGACTCTACTGTATATATAAGCTTACAGGGACGTATATAGAATTTTTTTTTTTTGGGGGGGGGCCTGAACTCAAAGTTTTTCTGCGGAAAATTTTTTTTTAAGAAACTAAATTTTTTGCGGAACATTTTTTTTTCTTTGCGGAACCAAACTTTTCCATCCCGCGGAAAAATTTGTTGCGCTGATATCTGTATATCCCTATATATGTATATGTGTTTGGGAAATTTCGGGGGGGGGGGCCGGGCCCCTCGGCCCCCCTCCTTATATACGCCTCTGTAAGTTTATATATATATTTTGGGTCCAGGCCATTCTTATTTAAGCCATTTGGTATTCAAATGGCTTAAATAAAATCATCGGACTGCCTGGGGTGCAAACCCGCCCTTGGTATACAAAGCAGACGCGCTACCAACTACACCAAGCCAAAGGGCTGTCTGAGTTCAATTTTATTCATAAAGGAATTAAGCTACGTTGCTGAATTTTTTTATATTTAAGTTTAAACACCTCCCTGGAGCGTGAAAATAAGCTAAATCAACCAAAGAGTACTAGTGCTGAGCTTTTTCAGTTTTTTTTTTTTTTTTTTTTTTTTTTCGATTTTCTCAAAATTCGCTCCAACGATTTTGATTAAAATTCATAAATCAATTATTTTTTAGATGCTCTTTAAAATGTATATTCTCATTTTGCCATTGAAATCTTATGAAGCTTAGATCTGCAGCTAGAAGAATAAAAGACTATTTTAATTTCTTTTGGCCGACGTTTCGGACGCCAATCGCGCCTTCTTCGGGATCAAAGATTGTTAAAAAAACACACATGGATTTTTTGTTGTGGAATATATAAAATATTTGAACAATGAATCTCTTTGTTTTCCAAAAATTTGGAAAAAATAAGACACAGAGAGAGCTCTTCTCGTAAACAAAAAGATGCCTTTGACAAAATTGTTCAAATATTTTATATATTCTACAACAACATTTATGTGAGTTTTTTAACAATCTTTGGACCCGAAGAAAGACGCCATTGGCGTCCGAAACGTCGGCCAAAAGAAATTAAAATAGTCTTTTATTCTCCTGGCTGCAGATCTACCTTCCTTAAAATAAATATTTTCCCATGTTTACCTCTTGAATTCTAAAATATCGGCGGAAATTAAATACATCTGGACACAAAAAATCTGGTGTGACAAGCACATAATGAAGGAAAAGTTGTGTGCTGTCACACCACCAGAATTTTTACTTTTGTTTTTCTAAACTAAAGAGTGTTAATTATTTTTGCGCATACAAAAATAGTGATCATTTATAATTTAAAGTGGTTTAATTTTTCCTCACCTCTGACAGAATCTTTTGACAAAAAAAAAAAAAAAAAGAAATCGCTGGTCAGGACAGGATGGAAAAAGCAAAAAGGACATTGTCAAGGTGAGCTCAAAGGGCATTAAGGGAGACAAAAATGTTCCCGTCGGGACAAGATTATAAATACCAACCCATCTAGAAGCCGTGCTGGGCTGTTTTTTTTTATTTATTATTAATATTATAAAAAAAAGCAAGGGGTGGTTTTAATTTAATGTTGTTTTCTCGTTAGTTCCGCATTAGGCAGATAATATTTTCATTTCAAGGGAGAGAGAATGGCATAAATCCATAATAAAAAAAAAAAATAATAATTATATTCTTAGGCCTGGCTAATGCGTGTGTGTGAATTCCCAGGGAGACTATAAAGCACAAATTCATGATAAAATTGTCAATATTTTCATTAGTTTTATGCTTCTATCAGAAAAACGAATTTCATTTTTTAATTAATTAGAATGTAGGGGAAAAAGTATGCGCAAATAACGATTGCATCTTTCCGCTTCTTTATCGAATCTCGTATAAGCCTACTATAACAAAAGATATTTTGTGTTAACATGGGCCTATGTTTAATTTCCGCCGATATTTTAGAATTCAAGATGTAAAATTTATAAGTATGGGAAAATATTTATATTTTGTTACCATGGCAACCATTTCTCCTATCTTCTCTATGAAATACAAGAGTAAAGTGTGCTTCAGAAGACTTCATCGGCAAAATGAGAATATACATTTGAAAGAGCATCTAAAAAATAATTGATTTTTGAATTTTAATCAAAATCGTTAGAGCGAATTTTGAGAAAATCAAAAAAAAGTGAAAAAGTACATCAGTAAAGTACTAGTACTCTTTGGCCGATTTTGTTCAAAAACTTCGTGTCACGTCCCAGGGGGGTGCCTAACTTAAATATAAAATTTCAACCTCCTAGATCTTTTCGTTCTTGAGATATTTTCTTCACAGACACACACACAGACACACAGACCACAAACCACTTTTTTGATTCAGACTCAAACGTATATCCATCAAAATCTCGACATCGAATTTTTTACATAATCCAATACTTTCTCTCTCTTATATTACATATATAGAGGAAAAAAGAAACATCTAAATACCTAACCCAAGGGCAGATCCAGAGGAGTTTCTCGGTGGGGAGGGGTGGAATCTGGTGTGACTGGTCGCACAGCAAGTAATTTTTTCATACTTTCGGTAATTTAAAGGTGCATTTCGTACTTGTTTAACCGAACCCCCCCTTTGTTCCGCCCTTGTGGGGACCTCAAAATGCATTTTGATACCTTCAGTTCAATTTTGATTACATAAACTTTATCTACCCAACGTACAGTTGGAGGGCAATATTAAAAAATTCCCATCCATTCGAGTTTTTTCTTTTGCAGGGCCAAAACAAGGACAATGCGCACACTTGTGATCTATTTCATTGAATTTTTAAATTAAAATATTATATCTTTTTTAATGGAAACTTTCTGCCTCAAGCCTAAGAAAATACTTCCAATAAATTGATTTTCATGCGTTTCTTTTATAACCAATGAAATAATCACAAGTAGAAAACGCTTGGATGGGACTTAATATTGTCCCTCACTGTACGTTGGTGGGCAAAATGATTTTTTAATTAAACCTATTCAATAAATAAAGATTTATTTTAGTCACCTATTAATATTTTTTTTTGTTTTTTTTGTTTTATAATGTTATTTTTATACTCAAATTCTCCCGTGAATAAAATGGAAATATTTGACGAACGGTAATTGAATTATTGACCATAAGGGCAGGAGGCAAGCAACCAGTGACACGTGCCCTCGTAAAACATGACCCGACGACCTTTTTGCGATCAGCCGCCTGCCATTAAGGACGGGGTCGTTTCCTTAGGGATGCCTTGTCTTCTTCCTCTCTTTATCCTAACGGCCAACTGGGATTCCCTCCTCCATTGGGATAATTAACTACGGATCAAAAATGTGACAAGTCTATCTTATGGCATTGGTTTTCACACTTTTTGTGGGCTTTTTTACTTTCTCTTACCTCTATATATATGCATAGGCGCCGGAACTGGGGGGGGGGGGGGCAATGTACCCTTGCTCCCCCCCCTGGCCTCCCATAGGAGGGAGCAGAGGGGGGCAATATGTCTTCTTTTATTTCATTTATTTTTAAAAATGATACATTTTTACTTTTAATAAATAAAATCTTTTAAATTAAAAAAAATTAAGAATAAGAAATTCATTTTTTTCCAAAAATATTTTATATAGACCCTATCTATTGTATTTCTAATTTCTAAAAACATTTCATATTGAATTAAAAGAAGAAAATTGAAAATATTTATTTCCTTCAAATAGTATAAATATAGTCTAAAAAAATTTTTGATAAAATCACTAGCAAATTTTTTAAAATTTTAATTTTATTAAAATTGTGATTTTATTTAAAATTTTTAAAGCTTTATAGCTAGATTTGTTTTTGTTTTATACTATTTGAACATATTGAATTATTTTAATTTTCTAAAAAAAAAAATGTTTGCCCCCCCCCCCCCGATTCAAGTTCGTTCCGGCGCCCCTGCATATATGTTAAAATATATATAGAGAGAAAGTATTGGAAAATATCTGGTGTTACTAGGTGCACAGCACACAAATTTCTCTTACCTTTGGTATGAGAGAAAGTTGTGTACTGTGCTTGTCACACCAGATTTTTTGTGTTGCCATATATTTAGTTTCCGCCGAATAATTCAAGATATAAAATTTGAGGCTCGCTGGTGTAGTGGGCTAGGGTGTCGGCTTCTACAAAGAAGATCCCTGTTCAAACCCTGGGTGTGCGGGAATTTTCATTAAATAGGCCTAAAAATATTTATTTAGTGTAAATAAATCCTCAAGCAGGCACTGGATTGGAATATTGACATCCCGTCCTGTGGAAGGGACGTAAAGAAGGTTCCCTCTTAGTGATGCATTTTTCGAAAGGACACAAAACCCTTTCCCTTCGTTAATTGAAAGTTGTGTGCTGTGCGACCAGTCACACCATTTTTTTTATTGTTTGCTTTGGAAAAATGATACAATAAAAATATATAGACCTATTACATATGTAAATATATAATATGGAATTATTATTTATTGAATAATGGATGGCGGCGAATGCATGCCCGGAAGGACATTATTCAATTAGTAAATTAATTAATAATAAATTAGATGAAATTTAAAATTGAATTTGTATTATATGAATGTTTTTATTTATAGATTTGTTGTTGTTTGTCAGCTACTCTCGAGGAATAATTAACTGAAAGGGAATGGGGGTCATTTTGTTCACAAATATTAATAAAACTGGAACACCTTGTTCCGATGCAATTCCCTACTAATAAAGGAAAAAGCCAATATCTTCCAACAATCGAAGCACGCCTCTCAAATAAAAAGATCAGCTCTATCCCCAACCGGCAGCACTCTGGTTTTCCACGTCAAACCTCACAAGAGAAGAAATCACACTCAGCATCAACCTTATTCCAACAAATTCCAATTAACAGCTGCTACATTCTGCACCTGGAACCATATTCCAGCTACGCCTGAACATCTCATCATGGAAATGGCCACGTTTACAAACACCATGAAATCAATAATCCTACAGTTCAGTTCTTCCCCTAACTACCATAAAATATTGAAACGTGCCTCCGACACTTGAAACATTGCAGTAATATTGCCAATCTTGCTCAATATTGACAATTTTGAATCAATATTGCAGCACAAACAGCAACATTGTAGCAATATTCCTGCAATGTTGCAAAAAGGCGGACATAGGATATTTCAGCAATGTTGCTGCATAGCTTGGAATATTTCCGCTGCAATATATACTCATAAATGGGGTAGCCCTTGAGAGTGTTACATCCGTCAGGGACCTTGAAGTGATCTTTGACAGTAAGATGAGTTTTAATAATCATGTTGAAGCCACAGTCAATAGATCGCTTCAACAACTGGGATTTATCAAGAGGACGTGCCGTGAGTTCACATCTGTTGCGGCTTTAAAGGCCTTGTATTCCCTCTTGTTTAGGCCCATTCTCTTGTATGCATCAAGTGTGTGGTCACCGATTTTTCAAATCCACATCGGGAGGCTGGAAACTGTGCAACATAAGTTTTTTCGAACAGTTGCGCCGCGTTTGGGGCTCCCTGACCCTTTTATTGACCATAATTATAGGATTATCTCATTGGCAATCAGTCTTCCCTCTCTTAAATCATTGCGTGTTTATAACGACATTAAATTCCTTCACAAATTGATTGGATTAGTTGACTGCCCATTGCTCTTGGCCCAATTAAAATTTACGTCACCCACTGTGCAAACAAGGTTCAATTCCACATTCGTTCTGGGGAACTTTACCCATTCTTATACAGCCAACAATCTATTGGAGAGAATGTGTAGATTTGTTAATGATAATGCGGTCGATCAGACAGGCGTAAGATTAAAATTGGATGTACAGTACTTAGGTTTGAATGAGAGGCAGCTCTGAAGAATGTTAAAATTATTCACTGTCAAAGGTCTAAACATATTATTGTAGTCAATATTGTAAAGATGAACAAATTTGTCTGTATATTTTGAATAAATAAAAACTGAGAAAAATATTTATTTAGTATTTGAATCATTTTTTTTTTTTTAACCCTCCCCCCTTTCCCCCCCCCCCCCCCCTTTTTTTTTCCGCCACTTAGGCCATTTAATTTTTTTGACGATCCCCTTTATGAATATATATTTTTTTTGGGGGCCGGGGTTTTTATTTAAACCATTTTTTATCCAAACCCCTTAAAAAAAATTATCGGCCCCCCCGGGGGCCCCACCCCCCGCGGTTGGGAAAAAAGGGAGGGCCCCCCCCCCCCCCCCCAAGCCCCGCGGGGTGAATCATTTTAAATTATTTTAAAAATTATATTTTATCAATTTAAAAATTCAATAACTAAATCTCACAATTATTTTTTATAATTCATCATATATATTAAATTTCAAATTTCCTATTTTTGTCGTCACGGCTTGTGACGTCAAAACTTGTAGCGTCACGGCCTTATCTTGTAACGCGACATGCTGATAGAGAAACGAAAAAATTTGTGTCGATCAAAATAAAGTTTCACTTTAATAAATATTACAAAGGTTTCCAATATTCCTGCATAATTGGCAAAATATGCAAGATTGGCAATATTTTTGCAAAATATATTAAATTATTAAAATCAACGAGGCGATATTCTCTGGCTATCAAAGAGAATGGAAATGTTATTATTATAAATTAAATATTTTTCAAGATCTATGTATTTGAATAAGATGTTCGTATTTAATATACCTCGATTCGGACTTGGCTACAGTAGTCATGGATACCGTATAATTAAATATTTGCTCGCTTGGCCGGCCCCTACACACAAAAAAGCACACTCACAAGCACATGCTAAATAAATGTTATTATTAAGTCAAGCGATGTTGATTCAGAGTCCTTTGCATGTATTTAAAACAGTTTGTACAAATATAGCTGGATATTAATAGTGTGTAATAATAAATATTAATGGATTTTGTTTCTAAAAAAGATTTTTCAGCGATGTGGTACTTTGATTATACGCATAAAAGAATTTTCTTTCCATTTTTTTCATTTTTTGACATTAGAAATAAAAAATCTGGTGTGACTGGTCGCACAACACACTCTTACCTTCGGTAATCGAAAGTTGTGTTCTGTGCTTGTCACACCAGATTTTTTTGTGTCGACATGTATTTAGTTCCCGACAGTACGGAACATTTGAATTCAGATGTAAAATTTATAAGTATGGGAAAATATTTATATTTTGTTACCATGGCAACCATTTCTCCTATCTTTTCTATGGAGTACAAGAGTAAAGTGGTCTTCAGAAGATTTCAATGGCAAAATGAGAATATACATTTTAAAGAACATCTAAAAAATAATTGATTTTTGAATTTTAATCAAAATCGTTGCAGCGAATTTTGAGAAAATCGAAAAAAATTGAAAAAGTACATCAGTAAAGTACTAGTACTCTTTGGCCGATTTTGTTCAAAAGCTTCGTGTCACGTCCCAGGAGGGTGCCTAACTTAAATATAAAATTTCAACCTCATAGCTCTTTCCGTTCTTGAGATATTTTGTTCACACACAGACCATGTTGCAAAAAGCACTTTTTTTTGGATTCAGTGTATATCAATCAAAATCTCGACATCGAATTTTTGACATGAATCCAATACTTTCTTATATTCATTCATCCTAAAATCAAGATAAAAAATTAATACTAGTTAGCAGTGAATTTCTTTAAAAAAAAAAAAAATAATAAAAAAATTAAGTTTGAAATCTCTATTTCCTATAAAATAAATCTTAAATCAAAGGCATAATCTTTTATGAATATTAATTTGATCTTTAATAGTTTGTTGATAATAAACACGCAAAGGTCGATTTATAATTGCATTCACCCCGCTTAATTCCTTAACTTGGCTAATTTCATTATTTTTTTTTTTTTTTTTTCAAAAAATAAATAAATAAATAAATAAATGCTCAGGAAAATTAAATAGGAAATGTATATGAGAAGGAATTACCGGCTTCTTATCATAGGTCTACTCAAGAAAATTTATCAATATGTCTGTTAAATGTATTTTTTTTTTTTTTTATTATATAAACTAGCTGCGGTATCGTAAAAAAGTAAATAATAAATTATTAATTTTCGATATATGATAAAATTACATAGTTATTCTGTAAATAAACGTCATGAGGTGTGAAATATCATTTTTCAATTGTTTATACTCTGGTGAAACGTAATTTTAAATTTTATTAAAAAAGTTTGAACAAAATCGGCCAAAAATTTTTCTATTTTCTCAAAATTCGCATCAACGATTTTGATTAAAATTCAAAAAATCTGGTGTGACTGGCGCACAGCACACAACTTTCTCTTACCCTTCGGTAAGAGAAAGTTGCGCACTGTGCTGGTCACACCAGATTTTTTGTGTCGAGATATATTTAGTTTCCGATAGCACCTTAGTTTCAAACTTGCATTTTAAATGTTGACTGCTTCAAATAAACTATGGTTATTTTTCAAAATTTTAATCTCATATTTGGACATTTTATACACAATATAGAATCGTAAATAAATACAAAATTTCATAAGAATTGGAAAAAAAAATTTTAAATGCGTAAAAAGTTCCAAAGGGGACCCCCTTTTGAATCGAAATTAACATACAAATCCCTATAGGAAATTAACATTGTTCCTATGCGAAGATAAGGTGGAAAGGGAATTTAAAAAGAGTAGAGAGAGCGATAATGTTTGCAAGTGAGAGAGAGACATATATGTTTTCTTTGAAACAATTAAAGACACAAATAAATTTAAAATAAATGGGAATTTAAATAATAATTGATTTTTAATCTAATAAAAAGAAAAAGATTTAAATTCCGTTACCATGGCAACCATTTCTATCTTTCCTATGAAGAACAAGAGTAAAGTGGTCTTCAGAAGATTTCAACGGCAAAATGAGAATATACATTTTAAAGAGCATCTAAAAAATAATTGATTTATGAATTTTAAAAAAAATCCTTGGAGGGAATTTTGAGAAAATCGAAAAAAACTGAAAAAGTACATCAGTAAAGTACTAGTACTTTTTGGCCGATTTTGTTCAAAAGCTTATTTTGAGATTCTTCAAAGGTACCTAAGTTAAATATAAAATTTCAATCCGGTAGCTCAATTCCTTCATGCTAAAAAAATGGTTCCACACATACAGACACACAGACACACACACACACACACACACACACCGACCAATTTGCGGGACCCACTTTTTTGGACTCAGGGGACCTCAAAACATGTATATCCATCAAAATCTCGACATCGAATTTTTGACATGATCGCAATACTTTCTCTCCTATATATTTCATATATAGGCTAAGAGAAAGTAAAATCAATTATTTTTTAGATGCTCTTTAAAATATATATTCTCATTTTGCCATTGAAATCTTCTGAAGCACACTTTACTCTTGTACTTCATAGGAAAGATAGGAGAAATGGTAACAAAATATAAATATTTTTCCATACTTATAAAATTTACACCTTGAATTCTAATATATCGGTAGAAACTAAATAATAACCACAAAACAACTTCATTAAAATCCAACCAATTTTTTTTATTCTCCTCATTTATTTTTTTTCAAATTTAAAATTTTCTAACTGATCTATGAACTGATTGCCAGATTGGTGTTGGTTTAATTTCCCATTCCGCCACTGTAGGGGTGAGATACCAAACTCCAAATATCATATGTGACCTCTCATCTCTCTTATCTTCTAATTAAAGCCATTAAAAAAAATAAATAAATAAATAACCAACTATTCTTCCTACTCTTAAGACCAACCCCAAAGTTTATTAAAATGATTTTAAATAAAATAAAGAAAAATATGTCGATTTTCTATTTGAGGGACGAATCAACATAATCCTGATATGTTTTGTTGGATATTAATTCAAAATTTTGTTTTTAGAAGAATTTCCAGGTGCCTACCTCCTATACCAAACGTCGCGGGATCGGATTTAGATACCAAATGGCTTAAATAGAAATGTCTGAACTCCCAATAGATATATTCATTACAACGGTTATCGTAAAAGTCTTATATGGCCTAAGTTCCTGAAAAGACTGTGTGAATGTGTGCGTGAGTGTGAGTGTGAATGAGAAAAAAGTAAGAAGAATTTCCAATAAATTCCAGAGAAAAACTGAAATGGAAAGATTGCATTTTAAAATTTTAGAACTTTGGCGTTAATAAAAACAATTTCGACATTTTTGTCTTTGTTAAATGCTTTTATTTAACTTACTCTTTCAAGGTCACCAACTTTATGGCTTTGTTAAGGACACTTCCCGATGAGCTAGAGGTGTGAAATTTGATATTTAAGAGTCATTTTTGATGACGCAAATTGTGAGTTTGGTTTTACCAAAATGGACCAAACTAATGTGGTACTTTATTTGAAACCCTTCGTGAATTAATGTAATTTCAAAAGACTTCCCGATGGGCTAGAGGTGTGAAATGTAATACTTAAGAGTCATTTTTGATGACGCCACTATATGGTGGTTTTGATCAAAATAGACCAAATTAATGTGGTACTTTATTTGAAACCCTTCGCGAATTAATGTAATTTCAAAAGACTTCCCGATGGGCTAGAGGTGTGAAATGTAATACTTAAGAGTCATTTTTGATGACGCCACTATATGGTGGTTTTGATCAAAATAGACCAAACTAATGTGATACTTTATTTGAAGCCTCACGCAAATAAGGCCCTATTAACTATAGTTTTGAATTTTGATATTTACGAGTCATTTTTTTATGATAATGAATAATTTTCAATTGAACCAAATCAATACAGGCCAAACTAATGTGGTACTTTATCATATTGATGATTTTTGATAAGACTAAAAGACTAAAAAGCTTAAAATAAAAATAAAATAAAAAAAAGATTTTTAAAAAATGCTTTTATTTAAATTGAACTAAAAAGAGAGAAATAAAAAGAAATAATTTAATTGTTCTTGTTAAAATTTTTTAATATTTGACTTAAAATAAAAGCGTGGGGCGCTTCGAAGTGATTCCGAGGCTCGCGCCCCACGCTTTTATTTTAAGTCAAATATTAAAAAATTTTAACAAGAACAATTAAATTATTTCTTTTTATTTCTCTCTTTAGTTCAATTTAAATAAAGCATTTTTTAAAAATCTTTTTTTTATTTTATTTTTTTATTTAAATTGTAATTATTTATTAAAATGATATGGATTTGTGTTAAATTTACTTAGAAATGTATTTTTTATTAAATGTTTAAGAATCCGTAAGATAGAATAGAACAGGTCTTTTTAAGGAGAAACAAAGTGTTTCACTATTTTTGACGCGCAGTGTAGATAAAACTCACTACTTTCGAACAAAAAGAAATTAGTTTATTATTTAACCATTTATTAGTTAGCTCAGGGGCCCACATCTTGTGGGTACGTGGATGGCGACCACGAGCTGCCCTAGCTGGGACTGACAGTACTTTAGTCTATCCATGTCAGTCTCTTCCCTTATATATTTTCAACATGCGTCAGACCGTGCGACGGGCCAGCCTGTTCTTTTCCTTCCCGGTCGCAAAAACCCCGGGATTTAAAGTGAAGAAAGAAGAAGAGAATTCAACTATTCATTAGGGGGGGCCTGGCAACGGAGAAGAGCAAAAGTCGTTGCGGTTAAGTGATGCCAAGCGCGGCGAAAGCTCGGGATTGGTGACCCCGATCAATCAGCGTGTGGAACGCCTCCGGTAGCCATCGGTACTTGTATTTAAAAATTATTCGGATTAAATGGCTAAATGGCCTCTTTAGCCGAAAAGGGTTAAAAAAAAGAAATTCATTGCGAAGATGAAAACTTATTTCAACTAAATATAAAAGATTAAAACGCTAATGAAAAATCTGGTGTGACTGGCGCACAGCACACAACTTTCTCTTACCCTTCGGTAAGAGAAAGTTGCGCACTGTGCTGGTCACACCAGATTTTTGTGTCGAGATATATTTAGTTTCCGATAGCACCTTAGTTTCAAACTTGCATTTTAAATGTTGACTGCTTGAAATAAACTATGGTTATTTTTCAAAATTTTAATCTCATATTTGGACATTTTATACACAATATAGAATCGTAAATAAATACAAAATTTCATAAGAATTGGAAAAAAAATTTTAAATGCCTAAAAAGTTCTAAAGGGGACCCCCTTTTGAATCGAAATTAACATACAAATCCCTATAGGAAATTAACATTGTTCCTATGCGAAGATAAGGTGGAAAGGGAATTTAAAAGAGTAGAGAGAGACGATAATGTTTGCAAGTGAGAGAGAGACATATATGTTTTCTTTGAAACAATTAAAGACACAAATAAATTTAAAAAAAATGGGAATTTAAATAATAATTGATTTTTTAATCTAATAAAAAGAAAAAGATTTAAATTCCGTTACCATGGCAACCATTTCTATCTTTCCTATGAAGAACAAGAGTAAAGTGGTCTTCAGAAGATTTCAACGGCAAAATGAGAATATACATTTTAAAGAGCATCTAAAAAATAGTTGATTTATGAATTTTAAAAAAAATCCTTGGAGGGAATTTTGAGAAAATCGAAAAAAACTGAAAAAGTACATCAGTAAAGTACTAGTACTTTTTGGCCGATTTTGTTCAAAAGCTTATTTTGAGATTCTTCAAAGGTACCTAAGTTAAATATAAAATTTCAATCCGGTAGCTCAATTCCTTCATGCTAAAAAAATGGGTCCACACACACAGACACACACACACACACACACACACACACACACACACAGACCAATTTGCGGGACCCACTTTTTTGGACTCAGGGGACCTCAAAACATGTATATCCATCAAAATCTGGACATCGAATTTTTGACATGATCGCAATACTTTCTCTCTCTATATATTTCATATATAGGGTACGAGAAAGTAAAAAAAGGGGACGTTTGTCATCTGATTTTTATTTTATAAGGTACAAGAATTTTAATTTTTTCTTAAATTATAAATTTTCTAGTTAAAAATAACGTTGTAAGAAAAAAAAAGTATGTAATATTTACTTTACGTCACGTTTTTTTAAGAATTTTAATCTCAGAAAAATCCAATTATTAAATAAATTTCTTCTTAAAAAAAATTAGTTTTGCGCTTATTTATTTATTTATTTATTTTTTTTATATAAAAATCCATTCATTCTTAAAGAAGAAAATTAAAAAGAAAATACTTTCTCTTCTCTAATTTATTATGTTTTAAAAGAATAGAATGAAATCTTCTCTCATTAAGCTTGAATGATAAATTATAGCTTGAAAGAATGTTTTCTAATAATTTTAATTAAAAATTTCAAAAAAAAAAAAAGAAAATATTCAGCTAGATTTATAAGGTTGACCTTTTTTTGTGGAATTAAAAAGACTAATAGCAACGATACATTATATTCTCCATCGCTTATCAGAATATATTGGCATTTAAATTGATATCGAGATTATCTTTGGGGAAAAATGAATAAAAAAGAAAAAAAGAAGAAAAAAATATTGGCATTTAAATATGAAAAAAATATTAAAATTTAAATAGATAAATCGTTTTAAGGGATCAATGAGACACAACGAGATCAAGACTATAATCAAATTAGAAGAAATAAATATTTTATCAATCCATAGTATACTTATTAGGGTGTCCGTTATTTCTCAAATTGCGTTTCATGCTGCAAACGCCCTCTAAATTTTTAGGGTTTGACCTAAAAAAATCTGGTGTGACTGGCGCACAGCACACAACTTTCTCTTACCTTCGGTAATCGAAAGTTGTGTACTGTGCTTGTCACACCAGATTTTTTGTGTCGACAGATATTTAGTTTCCGACACTACGGAACAAATGAATTCAGATGTAAAATTTATAACTATGGGAAAATATTTATATTTTGTTACCATGGCAACCATTTCTCCTATCTTCCCTATGAAATACAAGAGTAAAGTGGTCTTCAGAAGATTTCAATTGCAAAATGAGAATATACATTTGAAAGAGCATCTAAAAAATAATTGATTTTTGAATTTAAAAAAAAAAATCGTTGGAACAAATTTTGAGAAAATCGAAAAAAACTGAAAAAGTACATCAGTAAAGTACTAGTACCCTTTGGCCGATTTTGATTAAAAGCTTATTTTTCCGGTCCCGGGGGTGTTTAACTTAAATATAAAATTTCAGCCTCATAGCTCAATTCCTTCATGCTTAAAATTGAACATACACACACACCCACCCCCACACCCACACACACACACACACACACACAGAGACAGACCATGTCGCGAAGACCACTTTTTTGGATTCATGGGACCTCAAAACGTGTATATCCATCAAAATCTCGACATCGAATTTTTGACATGAATCCAATACTTTCTCTATATATTAACATATATATAGAGGTAAGAGAAAGTAATAAAAATTTATATGGGTGTTTATAATTTGGAATGCATTTAGCACGTAGAAAGGTAACAACACAAAAGAATCAAAGAGAAAGAGAGATATTTATTCTTTCTCATCTTGGTTTTTAACACTCAAAAAAATGAAAAGTCAGAGAGAAAGAAAAATTTAATCGTTTGGAAATAAAGGATTCTTATATAAACACTTTATAAAAATAAATAATATTTCACTTATATTTGCCAAAAAAAAATAATAATAATAATAATATCTCTATTACAATAGATGAAAAAGAATCCGTGGCCAGTGAATTAATTCCTTTTGCATAAAATAAAATTGTCTGAATTTAAAATAAAAAAATCTGGTGTGTGTGGCACTTCAATTATAATGAGAGTGAAAGAGAAAGGAGATTTTCTTCTTTTTTTTTAATTTATTTCCCGCTGTTGGCTCCCGCCTTTCGGCTCCACACATTATTTTTTACATGAAAGGAGATTGAGTGCAAGCCAACTAGTCAAGGCCAACGAGATCATAAAAGACGACAATCGGGGTGACGTCATCGCCCAAAATAGCCATGCGCCCAGACGGCTGTGTCTGGCTGGCAATCTACTAAGCAACCTGAAAACATTTGTCTCTCTTGGTTTAAAATGTTCGAATTGGGAAATTTCTTTTCAACAAAACTTGTTCAGAATATGATGAATAAAACAATTTTGTTTATACAAATTATTTAAATAAAATTAATATTTCAAGGGTATATTTTGATTTTTCTATTTCCTTCAACAGAAAAGCAATAGAGATTATTATTGTTAAGTAATGCCTATCTGTACTGACATCTCGGAATGGAGGCAAGAGAATGAGAGAAGTGAAACCTCTAGAAGCCTAAAATTAAAATAATCTCACTTTAAAAGTCCCGAAAATAAATTCGAAAAGACCAAAGTCCTTTCTCGAGTAACTTGTGGTCAAAAAAGCAACAAATTAAATCCACTCAGGCACAGAACAAACAAAAGAAAACAATTCGTCACAAAGCCATAAATAAAATGAAAGAGACTGAATTTTATTTTTTTATTACCTAATAAAATTTGAACTTGGCCTAGTTTTAATGAAAAGGTCATTCACCTCTTTTTTATAAAAAAAAAAAATTAAAGGGATTACTCTACGAATTGATTTAATGAATTTAAATAAATAATTCTAGTTTTAAAATTTTTCATCATTATTTATCATCTTTACGAGATGACGCAAATGACGTTTTGATTTGGCATGTGTGTGTATTGCCATTAGCTTGAGCTCAAAACGTCTCGATGCTCGTTTTATTATTTCTGTTTGTGTTTCTACTGTGTGTTTTATAAACTCGACTCCGGATGGATAATTTCTCTTTTGTTCTATTTATTCTTTATTCCTGCTCTGATATTTACTATAAAAAAATAAAAATCTTAAGAATTATTTATTAGTTGCCCAAATCACCGTCAAGATAGAGGATGTCGCTACCGTACGGTAAAAGTTATTTCTTTCACATGTCAGGCTATTGAAGCTTTCAGAATGTCAAAAACAGCCAAACCCTTGGAGCCATCACCACCAAATTTTTTTTTTAATTCAAGGGTTTATTAAATTGCAAGTTTCAACAAAATTGTTCTATAATCTTGGATGTTATTAACGCGAGAAAGCCAGTTTTTGTGTTTGAGTGACAACAGCTGGAGCTATCACCAACAATTTTTTTTTTATATTCAAAAGCTTTATAAAACCTTTCAAACGCCTTTTCTCAAATTGTTTGAATTTCCGTCTTTCACCACTATGAATATAAATAAAAGCTGGCGAAATAATCTAAGCGTTTCCGAATCCGTAATTATTCGTCAAGAGTAAAAAAATTTTGTCTGTTAAATTTTAATCTATCACTTGTCAATTGTATAAAATAAAAAAATTGTACAATAAAAAAAAATAAAATCGTTTTGGGATTATGTTAATTTCAATTTAGTTTATTTATTTATTTTTTTTGGTTTCTAATTATTAATTCAATTTTGCTTGATTAATGAATGCGTTTTTTTTCTCTAACTCCGAAAAATAAAAAATTCTGGTGTGACTGGCGCACAGCACACAACTTTCTCTTACCCTTCGGTAAGAGAAAGTTGTGCACCGTGCTGGTCACACCAGATTTTTTGTGTCGAGATATATTTAGTTTCCCATAGCACCTTAGTTTCAAACTTGCATTTTAAATGTTGACTGCTTGAAATAAACTATGTTTATTTTTCAAAATTTTAATCTCATATTTGGACATTTTATACACAATATAGAATCGTAAATAAATACAAAATTTCATAAAATTTGGAAAAAATTGATAAATCATTATCATTATATAATTTGGCTAGTAGCGGTGGCAAAAATGGCTGGTGGCCTAATGCCAAGAGTTCTTTTAAATAAATAAATAATATAATTTGGCTTGATTTTTTAATTAACAGATAATTTAATTAATAATAGAAAATGAACTTACACCACTTTCAAAATAACCTGTCCATATATAGAGATAAGAGAAAGTAAAATTGACCGTGACTCACAGAGAAGATATTAGCTACTCGTGTTTGTTAGGAGTCCCGTCCTAAGCTAGAAAGATTTTGTTCAAATTAATCAATCATTTGAAATAAATGGCCTTAGATGCCGGAAAGACCTTAAAATAAATAATAATAAAGAAAAATCAAATAATTTAAAACACTCGATGATCATTCAAAATAATTTTATTAAAAAAATTACTTGCGCGTAATTTATTAAACATTTAATATGAAATATCTTATACATTTCTAAGTAAATTTTTTTTTTTTTTATAAATAAAACATTCACACTTTTTTTCTCATTCGCACTCACACTCACACACAAATTCACACAGTCTTTTCGGCAACTGAGGCCATTTAAGACTTTGACGATAACCGTTATGAATATATATTATTTGGGGTCCAGGCATTTCTATTTAAGCCATCTGGCTCCAAATGGCTTAAATAAAATCATCGGACTGCCTGGGTCCGAACCCGCGACGTTTGGTATAGGAGGTAGGCACGCTACCTACTACGCCACACCCGGGGGCCTAAGTAAATTTAACACAAAAACAAAAATGTCGAAATTCTTTTTATTAACGCTAAATTTTTAAATTTTCAAAATAATTTTTCCATTTCAGTTTTACTTTCTTTCTCTATTTTATTGGAAATTCTTACAAAAACAAAATTTTTGAATTTATATCTAACAAAACATATCGAGATTATGTTGATTTGTCCTTCAAATTGAAAATCGGCATATTACTTTCTCTTATCTATGTATATATGTAATATATATATAGAGAGAAAGTATTGGATTCATGTCAAAAATTCGATGTCGAGATTTTGATGGATCTTCACGTTTTGAGGTCCCCTGAATCCAAAAAAAGTGGTTTTCGCGACATGGTCTGTGGTCTGTGTGTCTGTGTGTGTGTGTTCAATTTAAAGCATGAAGGAATTGAGCTATGAGGCTGAAATTTTATATTTTAGTTAAACACCCCCGGGACCGGAAAAATAAGCTTTTGAATCAAAATCGACCAAAGAGTACTAGTACTTTACTGATGTCACTTTTTCAGTTTTTTTCGATTTTCTCAAAATTCGCTCTAACGATTTTGATTAAAATTCAAAAATCAATTATTTTTTAGATGCTCTTTCAAATGTATATTCTGATTTTGCTCTCAAAATTGTTTGAAGACCACTTTACTCTTGTATTTCATAGGGAAGATAGGAGAAATGGTTGCCATGGTAACAAAATATAAATATTTTCCCATACTTATAAATTTTACATCTGAATTCAAATGTTCCGTACTGTCAGAAACTAAATATACGTCGACACGAAAAATCTGGTTTGACAAGCACAGAACACAACTTTCGATTTCCGAAGGTAAGAGAAAGTTGTGTGCTGTGCGCCAGTCACACCAGATTTTTTTTCTTTTATTTTATTTAAATTATATTTTAAATGACATGGATTTGTGTTATATTTACTTAGAAATCATATTAAATTTTTAAAAAATTAGAAAAGGTTATTTTTTTTGACGCGCAGTGTAAAAAATTTTATAGTGAGGCAAGAAAATGTTCAACAAATTTTGGGGTTGTTCACGTTTTTTTTTTTTTTTTTTTTTTTTTTTTTGTTAAATGAAACAAAAAGTTGCCCCCGGTGTGGCGTAGTAGGTAGCGTGCCTACCTCCTATACCAAACGTCGCGGGTTCGGACCCAGGCAGTCCGATGATTTTATTTAAGCCATTTGGATACCAGATGGCTTAAATAGAAAATGCCTGAACCCCCAATATATATATTACTTCAACGGTTATCGTCTAAAAGTCTTAAATTGCCTCAGTTGCCGAAAAGACTGTGTGAATGTGTGTGTGAGTGTGAGTGTGAATGAGAAAAAAGTGTGAATGTTTAAAAAAAAAAAAAAAAAACAAAAGTTGTTTATTAAAGTAAAGTATCCAAAAAGAGATGAATAAATAACTTGCTTTGGTATGTAATTGACAAATTCTATAAATAAGGAAGGGTGCTCGGCAGACAATGCAGCGGGTGTGTGCGTGTGGGGGGGGGGTGTACTCAAGGGATGATGGATGAGCACTTGCTTGTTTTTTTTATTCAGCCATTATTGGAACACCCTTTATATAAATAATACTATCGGAGGGAGCGTCAGCTCCACTAAGAATAAAACGTATGTTGTTGTCTATGACTATTTATGTGTAAACATAAAAAATCCCACCACCAGAGAGGAGAGTATATTGTCAAAACTTTTTTTTTTTTTTTATTCAACCGATCAACTTTGCACACACAAAAAAAAAAATCATCTTTACGTTATACCATCAAAATATCATCAAGTTTTATAAAATATCGTAAAATTCAAAAAATACAAAATCGAAAAAAAAAAAATTAACTATAGAGGGAGGGAAAATAACGAAGAATTTACCGATTGGGTTGAAGGGATCGAGGAGAGATAAAGAGATTGAATTTATAATAAGAAGCAGAGAGAAAATATAAAAGCCTCTTCGTCGTTATACTTTGAATTTTCTCACAATAAACAAATAAAAAGAATAATTACTAGGGTCCGACCGAAACAAGATTTTCAACCGAAACCGAAACTTTTTCAGGGGCGTATCGTAAACAAATTCACTGCGCGTAACTTAATAAACATTTAATATGAAATATCTTATACATTTCTAAGTAAATTTAACACAAATCCATATCATTTTAATAAATAATTACAATTTAAATAAAACAAAGACAAAAATGTCGAAATTATTTTTATTAATAGCAAATTTCTAAAATTTTAAAATAATATTTCCATTTCAGTTTTTCTCTGTCTATTTTATTGGAAATTCTTACAAAAAACAAAATTTTTGAATTTATATCAAACAAAACATATCGAGATCAAGGGCGGATACAAGGGGGGGGGGTAAAGGGGTAATTACCCCCTCCCGAGATTTGAAAAAAAATATCTTTTTTCGCAAAAAATTTATTTTTAACGTAAAATTTAAAAAATTAATACTTAAACATTTGATTTGTATTTATATTCTCACGAAAATACCAGGTTCCGCAAAAGAGTGAAATTTTCTGCGAACGGGACATGAAAAAATTTTTGGTTCCGCGGGCGGGAAAAACCCATCCTCTCTAAAAAAAAAGGTAAAACATTTAGACGGACGGGAATAATTTTTGGTTCCGCAACCGGCACACGAAAAAATTTTTGGTTCCGCGGGTGAAAAAAATTTCCGCTCTCTAAAATGGACGGGAAAAGAAAAATTTTTGGTTCCGCAAAAAACAAAACTAAATTTTTCGTAGAAAAATTTTTGAGAACAGCCCCCCCCCCCGAAAAAAATTTCTATATACGCTCCTGGTGCTGTGCGACGAGTCACACCAGATTACCCCCCCCCCCCCCCCCCCGAGAAACACCTCTGGATCCGCCCTTGATCGAGATTAAGTTGATTTAACCCTTAAATTGAAAATCGACATATTTTTCTTTATTTTATTTAAATTGTGTTAAATTATATTTGTGTTAAATTTACTTAGAAATGTATAAGATATTTCAAATTAAATGTTCCTTAAATTAAAGTATAATTAAGGTAGATTAGAACAGGTCTTCTTAAGAAGACGTTACGATATTTTTCACGCGCAATAGGTATGAAATAAAAATAAAAAAAATAAATAAGGAGAAAAATTAGAATTTAAATAATTTGGGTGTAAGAAAACAAAAACATTTTCTTCTTATATACTCGTTCTACTAAAGAAACAAAAAGGTGAATTAAAATGAAGAAAATTAATGGTTGTTATGAAAAATAAGGCAGGCAGCCAGCAAAGTAATACAAATTATCTTTTAAATTACTTACTAAAAATAATATCTGAATATCAGGCAGTGCTGGCCTAATATATTTATCGTTTTAAATTACTAATGTACTTAATTCCTTAAATATAATATCGTGGGCCTACGTCATTGATATTTCCCGGGCCTAAATGTGTTCCCAGTCAAGGGCGTCCGCAGGATTTTTTGCAGGGGGGGGGGCAAGTCACTTCCAGATAAGTTAAAAAAAACGTATTTTGATATTAATAATGTTATACATCTCTTAGTATTTAAAGCTTTCTCACCGCGGCAAGGTGGATGTATACTGTGAAAGGTTTTTTTGTATTTTTTTTTTTTGTTTTATACATTTTTACTTTCTCTTACCTCTATATATATGTTAATATATATATAGAGAGAAAGTATTGGATTCATGTCAAAAATTCGATGTCGAGATTTTGATGGATCTTCACGTTTTGAGGTCCCCTGAATCCAAAAAAGTGGTTTTCGCGACATGGTCTGTCTGTCTGTCTGTCTGTCTGTGTGTGGGTGTGTGTGTGTGTCTGTGAACAAATTTTAAGCATGAAGGAATTGAGCTAGGAGGTTGAAATTTTATATTTAAGTTAAGCACCCCCATGGGACCGGACACAAAGCTTTTAACCAAAATCGGCCAAAGAGTACTAGTACTTTACTGATGCACTTTTTCAGTTTTTTTCGATTTTCTCAAAATTTGCTCCAACGATTTTTTTTTAAATTCAAAAATCAATTATTTTTTAGATGCTCTTTAAAATGTATATTCTCATTTTGTAATTGAAATCTTCTGAAGACCACTTTACTCTTGTACTCCATAGGAAAGATAGGAGAAATGGTTGCCATGGTAACAAAATATAAATATTTTCCCATACTTATAAATTTTACATCTTAAATTCAATATGTACCCTACTGTCGGGAACTAAATACATGTCGACACAAAAAATCTGGTGTGACAAGCACAGTACACAACTTTCGATTACCGAAGGTAAGAGAAAGTTGTGTGCTGTGCGCCAGTCACACCAGATTTTTTTGTATCATTTTAATTTTCCAGGGGGGGGGGGGGGGGGCAAGTGCCTGGTTGCCCCCCCTGCGGACGCCCATGTTCCCAGTACAGGCGTTAATACTGGCGCGACATGTCGAACCACCCGAAACATCTTTAAAAAGTATATCAGTAAAAATGTTTGAAGCACACTTTATTGAGGCAGTAATACATCTCTGTATCCATATAATACATTGAAATTATAATATGTAACAGAATAAAATGATTTTTTTTTCGATTAAGGTCTTTGTCGTAGGCCATCTCTATTTATTTCAATTGAAAAAATTTTGTCACCTGAGACGGGATCCGAACCCGCGACCCTTGGTACAAATAACCATCACGCTAACCACTACACCAAGCCTCGAGGGCTCAAAATCCTTAATTTGTTTTGTATTGTATTTTAACTAAATCCTTTTCTCAGTTATTTGTTTAATCCAAAATTCCTAGAGCATAGTATAAATGGACAAAAATAAGCGATAGATTTGTTGATCGAATTTTCTTTTTAAATCCTACTCCATGTTGGAATGTACAAATATGGCTAGAATACATAATCAGAAATAAACTGATTCGAAATCGCTTTCTGAATTATAAATTTTCTACATTTCTAAAGAGATTTAAATCACGAATTATACGATTAAATATTCCGTTCAATTTTAACACTCAGGAAACTAATTCTATCAAACTGAAAGCCATCTTTTGAGATTTTTTTTTTTTTTTTTTTGGCGTCAAGGGATTAATTATTTATACAGGTATTTTAGTTCTATAGGCGTGTGACATTTTATGGTTTTGATACGAAAAATTTTTCTTTTAAATTCATTTCAAGCTTAAAGTGCTTGTTAGCGCATTTTTTACTTTCTCTTACCTCTAATATATATAGAGAGAAAGTATTGGATTCATGTCAAAAATTCAATGTCGAGATTTTGATGGATATACACGTTTTGATGTCCCCTGAATCCAAAAAAGTGGTTTTCGCGACATGGTCTGTCTGTGTGTATGTCTGTCTGTCTGTGAACAAAAAATCTCAGGAACTAAAAGAGCTACGAGGTTGAAATTTTAGTTAGTGAGTGTAATGATACTGAAATTTATTAAAAATTTAATATGAAATATCTTGTGCATTTCTAAGTAAATATAACACAAACCCATATCATTTTAAATATACAATTTAAATAAAATAAAGAAAAATATGTCGATTTTCAATTTAAGGGACAAATCAACATAACCTCGATATATTTTGTTGAAATCAAAATTTTGTTTTTATAAGAATTTCCAATAAAATAGACAGAGAAAAACTGAAATGGAAAGATTATTTTGAAATTTTAGAAATTTGGGGTTAATAAATAAAATTTCGACATTTTTGTCTTTCTTTTATTTAAATTGTAATTATTTATAAAAATGATATGGATTTGTGTTAAATTTACTTAAAAATATTCAAGATATTTCAGATAAAATGTTTAATAAATTACAGAATCATTAAGATAGATCTTCTAAAGAAAAACTAAGTGTTACGTTTTTTTGACGCGCAGTGTATATACAGCATCATTCTTACTACCACTCGTAGTAGAATAGTGAGAATGGAACTTTTAAATATACAGTACAAATCAATTTATTACTTTCTCTTACCTATGTATATATGAAATATATATATAGAGAGAAAGTATTGGATTCATGTCAAAAATTCGATGTCGAGATTTTGATGGATCTTCACGTTTTGAGGTCCCCTGAATCCAAAAAAGTGGTTTTCGCGACATGGTCTGTCTGTGTGTGTGTGTGTGTGTGTGTGTGTGTGTGTGTGTCTGTGTGTGTGTCTGTGTGTGTGTCTGTGTTCAATTTTAACCATGAAGGAATTGAGCTACGAGGTTGAAATTTTATATTTAAGTTAAACACCCCCGGGACCGGAAAAATAAGCTTTTAATCAAAATCGGCCAAAGTGTACTAGTACTTTACTGATGTACTTTTTCAGTTTTTTTCGATTTTCTCAAAATTTGCTCCAACGATTTTTTTTTTTAATTCAAAAATCAATTAATTTTTAGATTCTCTTTAAAATGTATATTCTCATTTTGCAATTGAAATCTTCTGAAGACCACTTTACTCTTGTATTTCATAGGGAAGATAGGAGAAATGGTTGCCATGGTTACAAAATATAAATATTTTCCCATACTTATAAATTGTACATCTGAATTCATATGTTCCGTACTGTCGGGAACTAAATATATGTCGACACAAAAATCTGGTGTGACAAGCACAGAACACAACTTTCGATTACCGAAGGTAAGAGAAAGTTGTGTGCTGTGCGCCAGTCACACCAGATTTTTTTTATTTAAATAGATAAACTCTAGAAGAACAGGGGGAAATATAAGAAAGTTTAGACTAGGGTCCGACCGAAACCAAATTCTCAGCCTCATTCTTAGTTTCGGCCGAAACTGTGACCGACACCGAAACTTGTATTTCCTATAAAAAAAATTATTATTTTACCTTTTTTTTTTTTTTTGAAATTTTTCCTCCCTGCGGAAAATTTTTTTCCCCTCCCGTTAAAATCATTTGACCTTTTTTTTAGGGAGACAAAATTTTTTTTCTCTTCAAGTGCAAATCATTTGACCTTTTTTTTTGCATGCGAGTCTCATCCCATCTTTTCAGACTCAGTTTTCGGCTACTTTTTGGCCGAAACTGAAACTAGGATTTTTTGGCCGAAACTGGCCGAAACCGAATATTCGGTCGGTTCCTAGCTTAGACATAATAAAAGGACGGAAGAGTAAAAAAAAAGGAATTCTCTTGAGAAGAATGTCTCTGAATTCTCCAATCGGAACCAGAATAAAAGAAGGACTAGAGGAAGACTAAATGCAAGAAGTTACAGTCATGAACAGAAGGAAACAAAACACCTGGAATTATGGAACACGAATTGCGTTAAACGCCTATTTAATTTAAAAGGAATCGACTCCAAATAAAAAACTTTGTAACTAATTATCTTAATGGAAAAGGCATTCACCTTAACCTCTTCCTTTTACTAATATAAGAGAGAAATAATTTCAAAAAGGCTCTAAAAATTGATATATTTTAATTTCTCTTTGACTATTTCACTTCATTAATTATTGATGTTTTTTACTTTCTCTTACCTATGTATATATGTAATATATATATAGAGAGAAAGTATTGGATTCATGTCAAAAATTCGATGTCGAGATTTTGATGGATCTTCACGTTTTGAGGTCCCCTGAATCCAAAAAAAGTGGTTTTCGCGACATGGTCTGTCTGTGGGTGGGTGGGTGGGTGTGGGGTGGGTGGGTGTGTGGGTGGGTGGGTGTGTGTTCAATTTTAAGGATGAAGGAATTGAGCTACGAGGTTGAAATTTTATATTTAAGTTAAACACCTTCCGGGACCGGAAAAATAAGCTTTTAATCAAAATCGGCCAAAGAGTACTAGTACTTTACTGATGTACTTTTTCAGTTTTTTCGATTTTCTCAAAATTTGCTCCAACGATTTTTTTTTTAAATTCAAAAATCAATTAATTTTTAGATTCTCTTTAAAATGTATATTCTCATTTTGGGATTGAAATCTTCTGAAGACCACTTTACTCTTGTACTCCATAGAAAAGATAGGAGAAATGGTTGCCATGGTAACAAAATATAAATATTTTCCCATACTTATAAATTTTACATCTGAATTCAAATGTTCCGTACTGTCGGGAACTAAATATATGTCGACACAAAAAATCTGGTGTGACAAGCACAGAACACAACTTTCGATTACCGAAGGTAAGAGAAAGTTGTGTGCTGTGCGCCAGTCACACCAGATTTTTTTTTTTTATTTTCGAATCGATCGATTATTCACACCAACCGTTTTCATAATAACAGTTGACATTTATTATCTTTTATAATTTATATTGAAAATTAATTTCAAATATTTGATTATGATTATCATGATGAACACGATGATACTTGTAACTTGGATCAATATGTGTTTCCGCTTGTATTTGTCTTGACTGACAGATTTCAAAGATGAAAATTGAATTTTTTAAATCAAAAATAACGTAGCACTTTGTTTCTTCTTACAAAATACCTGTTCTAATCTATCTTAATGATACTGTAATTTATTAAAATGAAATTTCTTAAATATTTTTAAGTAAATTTAACACAAATCCATATCATTTTAATAAATAATTACAATTGTTGGGGGGGGTTTTTAAGAGGTTTGGGGGAGGGGGGGGGGGGGGCGGGGGGGGGTGTTTAAAAATAAAAACAAAGACAAAAATTACGGTCAAATTTCTAGAATTTTAAAATAATCTTTCCATTTCAGTTTTTCTCTGTCTATTTTATTGGAAATTCTCATAAAAATAAAATTTTTAACAATAGATAGAAAAGAAGCGAGCAGCCAGGTAATAAAACTCTCCGTTAAGGAAACAGTTTCGGTTTTATTGAAATAACGCCATCCTCATTTCAGTAGTCGGGAGTATGAACTTAAATACAGTAGCGTATCCAGGTGGGGACGAAGGGGGGCGCTCGCCCCCACCCCCTCCCCAGGGGCATCAAGCCTTTGGTCCCCCTCAATACCAACATAGGCCCCCAAGCGCATCCGGCTTTTTCCCGGAATCTCCAGCCAGCTTTTCCCAAAATTTTTTTTTATTATTTTTTTTTTAAAGGTCTTTTTCGGCATCTAAGGCCATTTAGAACCCTTCCCTATTTATTTCAAGGCTTTTTTTTATTTGAAATTTCATAACAAATTCATTTTACATCACAAATTCGGAGAAAATTACAAAAAAAGCTCGAACAAGATTCGAATACTATATAAAAAAATGAGATTCGTATAGCCTACTAAAAAAAAAGCTCGAACGAAAAACGGCACCCCAATTGGGCTTCGCCTCCCCCCCCCCGCCGTCAAAGGCTAGTTGCGCTTCTCAAATAACAGAGCAATGAGTCAAATAGTGGAGTTGTCAATTGGTAAGATATTATTATACATATTATTGTACAAAAAATACAATGCAATGCTTATCAGCCTTTTATGCGTCAAGTTAGAGATTAGGAACCGACCGAAGTGTCGGTTTCGGTCAAAAACAAGCCGAAACTTTCGGCCGGCTCAAACCTGAGTTTGAAAAGATGAGACTTGTATACCAAAAAAAAAAAACTTCGAATTCGCACCTAAAAAAAAGTTCAAATGATTTTCGCAAGAGAAAAAAAAATGGAGTGATTGTGACTCATCACGAGGGAAAATTTACAAAAAAAAGAAGAGATAAAATGATATGAATTTTGTATAGAAAATCTTAAGAAAAAGTTCAAAACAAGTTTCTGTTTCGGTTGCGGTTTCGGCAGAAATTAAGATTGAGCTTGTTTCGGTCGGACCCTATTAGAGTTCCAAATTGTTTTATTATTTCTTCAAATAAAATATTGAATTAATATCGAGATTATATGGATTTGTCCCTTAAGGTTGTTCGGACATTAAAGCACTTTATCTTATTAAAAGCTAATTTTTTAATATGTTATTAATCACTATCACATACGTATAAAATAAAATTTTGAAGCTGATCTGACGCAGGGTTATCGTGTAATTAATTTTTAAAAAATTGAAATTTAACATGTAGCCTATGGGGAATAACGACGAAACGCATACATATTGAATTATATAGCCCATATATGCATCATTTACAAAAACAAAAAAACTTACATTTTATTAATTCACTTCCGAGGAATACGTTAAAAATAAAATCAAAAGTTTCTGCCGACCGCTTTTAAAGATATTTTAACAAGAAAGTCAAAAAAATTCTCCAAAATGACAGTCGCTAATATTTAAAAATAATGAATTCTCGAGAGTCAGACCAGCCTGGCAACGTCGCATAACATAAGTGTCTTATCTCTATGTCAGATACATTTTTTTTTTTCAATTTTACAATATTTTTTCTCGCAAATCGTCCATTGTGTTTAAACTGATTTGCATTAAACATTGTAATATATTAAATAAAATAAAATTTAAGGCGTTTAAGATTTAAAATAGATAGCTGATGAATGCAATGTTGCCAGTTCTATATTACGTGAAATACTGCTCAAGTCAAAGTCATTCATTTATTATTTTTAGTAATAAAATTATTAACTTAATCCAATTATAAACTATGATAGGTCACGACTAAATTATAATAAGGAATTTTGGCATTCAAATTTTTAATTTTATTTAAAAAAAAATTTAGATTCTTTTATGACTTACGATGTACTATCCGAACAACGTTAAATTGAAAATCGACATATTTTTCTTTATTTTATTTAAATTGTATCTAAAATGATATGGATTTGTGTTAAATTTACTTAGAAATGTATAAGATATTTCATATTAAATGGTTCTTAAATTAGAATATTAGATTAGAACAGGTCTTTTGAAGAAGAAGAAAATGTTAGGTTATTTTTGACGCGCAGTGAGAGAGAAAGTATTGCGATTATGTCAAAAATTTAGAAGATTTTATAATCTTTTACAAAATATTCCTTTGACTCCAACAATTTCAAGATAAAAAAGAAAGTGTAATTGCTCTCAAAGTTAAAACCGATCATAAAGCAGCCTCCTTATCCCTATTGACTATTGACTGCCAGCCCGGGGGCTGGTTGCTTCGTCGTTTCGCCTCCTTCCTTGTTCACAGGTGGCGGATTGGAGAATTTTAATTTTCGCATGCGGCGTTTTGATTAATGGCCACAGATGGTGTGCGCTAACATAGAATGCATGAACTTTAATCAGAAGACACCCTTCCTTTACGACCCTTGGGGCCTGGCACTATCGAGATTCATCATAAGAGCCGAGAGAGAGAGAGAGAAAAAATGTTCCAGGCAGTTGCCTTTCAACCAAATGGATGATGACGGCATTCAATAAAAACGAGATGAGGAAAATGAATGAGCCCCAAGATAAGTGGCGATGGCGACTTCCTTATCAGAAGCCAATTCGAGGATTTGCTCAAATAATCCCCTCTCTCCCTTTTTTTTTTTTCTCGGTTAATTTATTCCTCGTTTTGATGGAATTTCCTTGTATCATTACAAATATCTCTCATTCCTTTTATTCTTTACTTATTTCTAATTTTATTTCCATTTCAATTCCAATCATTTTTTTCTGATTTCTTAATAAAAGAAATTCTTTAAAAGAAAAAAAGATAGCAGAATGTAATAATAGAGCCCAGATGTTCATGCACAATCAAACCTTAAAATATGCATGCATTAATGCACTATAAAATGACCAAATATGCACAATGAAGGGCATAGGCGTAGCCAGAAATTTTTGATGGGGGGGGGGGTTTAGGATTATTTCTCCCCTCCCCCCCCCCTCCCGACTAATAGGGCAGTATAGGGCGTCTAATGAAATATATGACTAGCAACTTACCCCACCTTCGCTTCACTCCCCCCTGGACCAACCCTCGAGGTAGCTCGGGCCCGCCCTTTCTTAATTAAGTGCCACAATTTTTCAATCAACTCCTATCAGGCGATAAATTCTTAATTTTATGTAGAGGGGCCTAAAATACCGAGGAGTCCCATCTCAGACCTCTTAAAAACTAATCAGAGTTCAATTTTTGCTTTAAGAAAAAAAATAATAAATTTATTTATATAATATTTTTTATTATTTTTCATTTGCGAGATTTAATCATTTTAAGTGGCTTTAATTTTTTATAAAGCATAACAAAAATCAATTCTTTTCAATTGAAAAATTCTGAATTTTTTCGAATTTTTTGCGTTTTATTTAATTTTTTTTTTTTAAGCTAGAGAAAATTATTATATTTTACTTTCTCTTACCCTATATATGAAATATATAGAGAGAAAAAGTATTTTGTATTATAGAGCTTAAATATCTAGTCATGGTTTGGGTCCAATGGGGGGGTTTGAACCCCCAAACCCCCCCCCCCCGTGGCTACGCCTATGATGAAGGGGAAAAAACAGGAAAAATATGTTCTATCACAAATTGAGTCTCGTTTTATACGTATTATAATTTATATTATATTTTTATTTTTTGGAACGAAGTTCTTTAACGCGGCTTACGGAGGTGAATTGGGAGAAAATAACGGGATATCATAACAAAAATGAGTTCCCTCAAAAATGCGTTCCCTCGCCCGAGCGACGGCGGAGGTTAGCCGAAGCCTAGGCTAGGCCACGCCCACCTTCTCTTACTCTCTATTTCTTTCTATTTACCGTAGGCGGGAAATTGCTCGTCTAAGGCGAGGAAGGCTTTCCAGGCAGGGAGCGCAGCCCCTTGGATAGACGGAAAACCCGCCGAAGGCGAAAAGAAAAAATAATTTGTTTTAAAAATAATGAAAAGAATTTTTTTTATTTTTAAAACAAATTATTTTTTTCTTTTACTTTCTCTTACCTATAGCCTATATGTTATATTATATATAGAAAGAAAAAACTCCAAAGTAAAAAAAAAGTAAAATTGTAAAGCCAAAAAATAAATGTATGCGGCAAAATTTATTCATGGGACCGCAAAAATCTAGTGGAAAATACATTGTCAAATTGTACAAAAAAATGTATGGTATTAAGAAAAATCAGAAATAAAATATATATTATTATTATTATATATAGAGAAAATTGTGTGCTGTGCGACCAGTCACACCAGATTTTTTAAATAATATTCATATTAAATTATTGTATATTTGGAGTTGAAGAACAGGCGCGCGGGTCTTCGTTCGTGGCGGGGTCTCACGACCCCACACGTTTGTTTGTTTTTATTATAACAAGCAATTTCTGTAAATTTTCTTCGTTTAAAGGGGCTGAGAACACGTTCTTAAACGCAGAAAATGATCTTTGAAGTGACAGGCGCATACTTGAAAGAAGAAATCTGGGACAAATCGAGATTGAAATGTTCATCTTTTACATTTCCACCCTGTAAATTTGAAAATATTAAAAATAATTTTAAATTTTTGTCACATAAACTAGACTTTAAAAGCAAAAACACAAAAATATTCAAAACTTGCTTTTACTTTCTCTTACCTCTATATATGTTAATATATATAGAGAGAGAAAGTATTGGATTCATGTCAAAAATTCGATGTCGGATATAGACGTTTTTTTTTTTTTTTAATAAATTATCACTTAATAATATTTTTTTTTATTGCGAGCAGATAACTCTCCCTGACCTACCACCCCCAGTCATCCACCCTCGACGGATAGTGTTTGACATTTTAAAGAGCATCTAAAAAATAATTGATTTTTGAATTTTAATCAAAATCCTTAGCCCGAATTTTGAAAAAATCTAAAAAAAACTGAAAAAGTGCATCAGTAAAGTACTAGTACTCTTTAGTCGATTTTGTTCAAAAGCTTCGTGTCACGTCCCATGGGGGTGCCTAACTTAAATATAAAATTTCAACCTCCTAGCTCTTTTCGTTCTTGAGATGCACTTTTTTATCAGGGGATTCAAAACGTGTATATCCATCAAAATCTCGACATCGAATTACTGATATGAATGCAGTACTTTCTTTATATATATTAACATATATAGGTAAGAGAAAATAAAAATTTAGTTAATAAAAAGGGAAATTCATTTATCATGTTAAAATATTAAATTATCTTTTATTCTTGTTTTGTTTTTTTTCTTTTTTCTAATTCCAAGAATAGAATATTTTTTTTATTTCATTTTTATTGTTTCTGGGAAAAAATGACGTCAGAGCAGATTGTTTGGCATCCCGACAGCCTGACCTAGAGCAGAAAGCAGACGATTTAAGAGAGTATCTCTTTCTCTCTTCCACTCACAGTCATCTGTCTCTTTCTACTCAATGAATAAATCTAAAGGAAAGCAAATTAGCAATTTAGCCAGCAGATGGCAGAATCGTACGGCAATACGATTTCCATTAATAAGAGGCCTATTAATTCATTTTCCCTCAACGAAAAACTCAAAAACTATTTGTTCAATTGTTTTGAAATTTTGTACACATAAACTAGGGGTAGAGACCAACAACTGGAAAGCTTTTGGCAAACATTGGACCATTAGGGGAGGCTCTAGGGGGGGACAAATATTTTTTTTCTTTTGTCACCTATATTTTTTTTTTATATATTCAGAAACTAGACTTTCTCCCTAGTTAAATGATATATAATATGTAAAATTAGGAGGGGTGGCAAAGTGGTGCGCTCGGCTTAGTCCCACCCTTTATTTATTTTTTTTTTTTTTTAATTCGCCCCAATTTCAAGCTGGAGGAGCAAGGTATGGGTAAGGGAGGGGGGCGCCAAACAAATAGTTTTGCACAGGGCAAGGCAAAGTGAGGTTGCGCCGGTACTGACTATGGCAACCATTTTTTCCTCTTTCCTATGAAGTACAAAAAAGTGGGCTTCAAACAATGTTGAGAGCAAAATGATAATATACATTTTAAAGAGAGCATCTAGATAAATAATTGATTTTGAATTTTAATCAAAATCGCTGCAGCTTTTTTCCCTCTTAGAGATACATTTTTGTTCACACACACACACACACACACACAGAGGCAGACAGATCTTGTAGCGGAAAAGCACTTTTTTGGATTCAGGAGACCTCGCAAAAACGTGTATATCCATTAAGATATTTTGAGAAAGAACCTCTAAACAATCTTCTATAATTAAATAATTTCTTTTTCATTTTTTGAATTTCAGGAATAGTATAACAGCGACAGCTATCCGGACTTCCGCAATTGAATATGACAGGTCCTAGATGAGAGAGAGGGAGATAATTAAAAGCAATTGACGAGTGTAGTATCGGAAGTGCGTGAAGTCTGGCAAAGCACAGCCGAGGGAAAAACAGATGTGGGATGAAGAGGGTCTCTATAGCGGGTAAGTTACACAATTATGTCTCTGAATTACAAAAATGCATTTTAATTTGAGGGAGGGAGGGCGTCGTTGATGTTGAATCAGAGAGTGGAGGCTGCGTTTGATCTAATCCCCCGGGGAATTATTTAATTTCTTTGTTTTTTAAGGTAAATAAATTAAAAACTTGTCCGAAATTTTCTTTAAAGATTATTTAGTCTTTGCATTAGGGAAGAACTCGTAGGGTTGAGCTATTTTCATATAGTCTATCAAATTGGTGGTGGCCTTGACCTCCAATTTCTAATATGAATATATGCAACTTCTTCATTAATTTTAAAATTTTCTCGATGGTGCATAATGTGGGGCCTTTAGAGCTACAACTTAAAAATATTTTTGTTCCAATTGCACCTAATATACAGGGTGGTCCATATCAAAGTTATGTTTTTTTTAAATGGAACCCCCTGTATATTATTGCATATTTGGATTCTGCGGCCAATTTTACTATGAGTTTATGTCATGCAATGTATTCTAAAACAAACCGTTTAGCCGCAAATCGGGCTTTTGTGAAAAAACTGCTGTCTGGAAAAAATTGAATATCGCCCGAACCATAAAACTTAGGGGACTGTTCTTTTGGGATCTTACTAACCATGAAATGAACTAATGTAGGCCAGATGGGTAACCCGGAATTATTCTTGTGTTGGGAGATATGGCTATGCCAATTCGGAAAACTTCAATCATGGATAACTTCCTTATTTCAAATTGAACATGCTACTTTTTTTATGCCATGGGACGTAGAATTTAATTATCTTTCAGATGATATAAGGTTGTCTATATCTATCTTTGGTAATTTTATTTTTATTTCAAAATATCTGATTAATTTGACTTACGAATGGAGAAAACAATTAAAACAACAATCCAAATGCAAAATAAAATTGTATTGCAATAATAAATAGAAAAGATATTGCTAAATATTCGAAAATGTATTTAAATTTTCTTTAAAAAATTTATTTAAACTCCTCAAAGAAGTCCCGCTTGCTCGAATTATGGTTATGATTTGTCAACAAGAAGGCGCAGCTTTTAACCTGAACGTAACCCTAATTTCTTTTTCTAGAAGTTTAAATAAATGATTTTAAAGGAAATTTAAATACATTTTCGAATATTTAGCATATCTTTTCCATTTATTACCATTTTATTTTGCATTTGGATTGTTATTTTAATTGTTTTCTCCATTCGTAAGTCAAATTAATCAGATATTTTGAAATAAAAATAAAATTACAAAAGATAGATATAGACAACCTTATATCATCTGAAAGCGAATTAAATTCTACGTCCTATGGCATAAAAAAAAGTAGCATGTTCCATTTGAAATAAGGAAGTTATCCATGATTGAAGTTTTCCGAATTGGCATAGCCATATCTCCCAACACAAGAATAATTCCGGGTTACCCATCTGGCCTACATTAGTTCATTTCATGGTTAGTAAGATCCCAAAGAACAGTCCCCAAGTTTTATGGTTCGGGCGATATTCAATTTTTTTCAGACAGCAGTTTTTTCACAAAAGCCCGATTTGCGGCTAAACGGTTTGGTTTGGAATACATTGCATGACATAAACTCATACTAAAATTGGCCGGAGAATCCAAATATGCAATAATATAGAGGACGTTCCATTTACAAAAACATAACTTTGATATGGACCACCCTGTATATTAGGTGCAATTGGAACAAAAATATTTTTTAAGTTGTAGCTCTAAAGGCCCCACATTATGCACCATCGAGAAAATTTTAAAATGTC
>JAKCPI010004937.1:0-65857 GCA_023213315.1 Euborellia annulipes | reverse complement strand
TAAACTCGAGCTTCAAACTTTTTTTTTTGTTGTGTTTGAGCAAAGAATGCCCTTCCGGTTCTCTCATTCAGGTCGCTAATGGAGTTTGGCAAACCACGTCAAAAGGACACTTTTATATATATATTCTATATATACTGTATTCCTCGCGTACGTACCGCGCAATGCAAATAGAGAGAGGAAATAAACAGAGTTCTCTCTCTAATGCTGGCGCAATTGTTCAATTACAGTTGCTGTTCCCCACTATACAATAGTGCTCTGTGCGTAGGCTATTGACGCCGCGAGCATTTAACTTTACAAGTATCAGACTGAGTAATGAACGTGGTATTGTCATCGAACACGACAAGCCCTGATCGGAATGCCCTTTGATTAATTTACCATGCAGAGCAAGTGTTGTTACCTGGGAGTTGGTTTTCTGTTAATTGCAAGTCTCATCGGTCGGCCCTTTGAGACAACCCGTCCTTCTATCCCCCTACATCTACCTACCCTCTTAGAAAAAGGTGAATGACACTAACACAAATGACCCTTTGCGTTTTCTAAGCAGTGAGAAAAGAAACGAACTCTGAACAGGTTTTATTTCCAAAGAAATTTATTATTTGAACAAAATTGTTTACTCGTTGGAATTTATTTAAAAAGGTCTCTCACTTCTTTTAGAGCATTTAGGCAGCAAGCAGTAGCTAAGAAAAATAAATAGAACACTTTTCATAAACATTCTTATGTGTACATAATTATTTTTTTGTCACCATTTGCCTTTCTAAGCTGAAATGTCCTGAAAAGTTTTAAAATTCTTTTAACCAAAGTGGAAAAAAAAAATTTCAAATGTAATTTTGATAACGAAAAAAATACATAAATTACAACCAAATTTGGGAGAAAAATTTGTTATTCTTTCCAGAAGAAAGATTGATTGCTTAATACAGTAAAATTGGCTTCTTCTACTAATTGGGGTCGGTAAATAAGAAACAAGCAACCTGTTGTATGATCTTTTAAGAGAAAAGTAAATGCCGCCTCAACTAGGATAGCTCGTGGTCGCCATCCACGCACTCACAGGATGTGATGCGAGCCAGTGAGTGAATACAGGTATATTATATTAGCTCAAATTAAATTAAACAACATGCCTAAAAATAAAATAATTCTCATAAAATTTTGAGTAAAGCATTTTATCTTTTTAAATAGTTCACGCCCCCCGTGCCGTATACATAATGAGTAATTATTTAAATAATTTGAAATAATTGATATGACATCACTTAGATACTCAAACATACATAAATAAGAATGCTTGAAAAAAGTCTCTCAAAATTCGCTCCTACGATTTTGATTAAAATTCAAAAATCAATTATTTTTTAGATGTTCTTTAAAATGTAGGCCTATATTCTCATTTTGTCATTAAAATCTTTTGAAGACCACTTTACTCTTTTACTTCATAGGAAAGATAGGAGAAATAGTTAAGTTCCTCAGCACGAAGGCCTTCTGGAACTCTATGACTTCATCACAGCAGCCAACATCACTCTCTGAACCCCCATCAACGCTTCACCGGTTTTGATAACATTTATTTTATATAATTTATACTCTTTATAACCTGTATTATTTTTTATACTTTACTTTGTATCTTTATTTAATTTATTTATTTTGAACTCTGTACCATTATTTTTAGTAATATTTTTCTTTTCTCACTTTATGTTGTATTATGTAATAGCCTGATTTGTAATCTTTTGGTTTTGTTTTTGTTTTTCTTCTACACTATGTATTTTTTGTATAATGGTTTTTTGGGTGGGATGGCCAACGGCTAAAAGACCAATAATAAAAAAAAAAAAAAAAGGAGAAATAGTTGCTATGGTAACAAAATATAAATATTTTTCTATGTTTATAAATTTTACATCTTGAATTTTAATATATTGGCGGAAACTAAACATATGTCGATACAAAAAATCTGGTGTGACAGAACACAACTTTCTCTTACCTTCAGTGTGCTGTGCGACCAGTCACACCAGATTTTTTAAAGTCCTTTCATCATCCCAGACTATATAGACTTATAATGTTATATCATTTGATATCCAAATGATATAAATATTCATCAGACTGCCTGAGGTCCGAACTCACTCCCTTTGGCTTTTGAGGTTATCAATATTGACATTTGTCACAATGTTTAACCTCTGAGACTTGGTGGAGGGGGGTGGGGGGCTGAATTTTTTAATTGAATGATACAGGGTTGCATTATTGCTAATTTCAGCTTATCAAAGTCCGTTTTTCTCTTATAAGAAGTGATAAATAGGTAGAAAAAGAATTAACCAGCTTTTGATGATTCTCTTCATTATCGTAACATAATTTTTGGAGGATGGATGTTAATATTTTTAAAGCGTAATAAAGTTGAAAGATTTTAATTTTTTTTTAATAAAGTATAATTTTATTTATTTTAATTTAATTAAAATTATAAATAAATAAAACACTTTATCATTCTCGACGAATTTAATAAACCAAATTAGATTGAATTGAACTTTTGGAGTACCCTATAAATAAATTGGAATTCCCTTAATAGAAGATTATATTCTCAACCTACACAGAGAGTTTAGTAAGCAAATGGAATAAAACTCTATCAATTAAATTTAATTAAATTTGTTCTCGATAATATAAATTATTAAATAGAATATTGAGTACATTAGTAAATTAAATTTGAAAAGGTTTCATTTGAAAAAGTTAATTTTTGGTATGACTAACCGCTTAACTGATATCTCTATATTGATAATAAGAATTAATATTAATGTCACCACCTTTAAAAAAAAGAATGTCCATTATTGATAGGGATATTAAAAAGATATTCATTTTAATTAAAAAGAGGGCTTAAAATAATTTTCTTTAAATAATAATCAAAACACCCTATTGTCAGATGACCATACAAAAAAGAAGATCCTTTTGAAATTTATCTTGTAAAAATCTGAATACAAAATTTTCATTTAAACAAACATATTTCTAAACTATCAAGATCCAGAACAAAAACGTTTTCAATATAGATAACACAAAGGTTAGACATGCAAATTTGACACGTGTTTTCCAAAAGGAAAAAAAAAAATAAAGAAAAACAAGTTCATTGACCAACCAAGAGATTCTCGTTTGAATATTTTGCGAGAATTAGAATATATTAGAAGAAAGAATACTTCCGAAAATAATTTTATCTATTAAAATCAACGATGATCATGAAATAGATTTATTAAATAAATGTAGAGCTCCATTTCAAGTTGTTTCATTGATATAACGGCATTACTCATCCAGTTACAATTTATGGTTGAAGTATATTGACTCTTAACCTTGTAATAATATTCACTTGGAGTAAGGCACTCCAACTTCAACCCACAGAAGGACCACTTAATTCCCTTTCTCTCATTTGAGGAGGTATTAACCTGACCAAAAAAAAAGCCAGGTCTCCCCTTAGACCTGAATATAATTTATTTATCAAAATATTCATTTGAAGAAAAGCATTCCAAGTTCAACCCACATAAGGACTATTGAATTCTCTTACTCTCATAAATAAATCTAATTATAAAGATTGATACTGATGTACCCCAGTGGCAATAGTATTTATATTCCTCTTAAAATTGCCAACTTATAAATTGATATAATTTACTTAATGAAAATGTTTGAATATATTTTGATGGAAATTATGATATGACTCTGTAAAACCTTTCCAAAAAAACTATTAATCTACTTACAATTCCTCAGTTAATCATGAATTTTACAGAAGAGATATAAAAATATTTTATTGATGAAAAAATTCAAGAAATAGTAATTAAAATAATTTTTGTCTCTTCTGTAAAATTTATGGAAACTAAGTTCTTACAAGGAACAACGTTTTGGATTACATTTATTATTACGTCTTTTATTTTGGTAAGTTATTTGCGAGCAGTATCAATTTTCTAAGCCTCATCATTTCTGATTTGAAGTAGCTTCTTGAATAAGAATAGTTTGATTTGATATCAATTATAATAATAATTAAACAAAAAAAAAAAAAGGAATCAATAAATCCATTTAATTCATTGAATATATCAGCTGCATCTGACAGCCAAGAGATTTCATTGTTGATTTTTTAACGTTAATTCATGGTATGTGAAACATAACAACGTCATACAAAATTTTAAATTGAAAACGATGATTAATTTTAAGGAAAAAAGAATTTTGAGGAAAGTCACTCTTCAAATATTATATTGATTTATACATTTTAAAGAGCATCTAAAAAATAATTGATTTTTGAATTTTAAAATTGTTGGAGCGAATTTTGGGAAAAAAAGAGACTCGAGTTCTTTCTTTCTAAGTGGGATTTGTTCTTTTTTTTATAATCTTATTTTGAGTTGTTTCATCTTTCAACTTGAAAAATATTTTGTATTGTTGCATTTCACGAGTAAAAATCATTAAAAATGATCGAGGGATACACACGCCCGCAGCAGGTGCATAGTGAACCTTGAAGGATACACAGGGATATACACTTCCACACCAGGGACACACACAGATCGAAAGTGACCAGAAGAAAAATGTGTGTCCCTGGTGTGGACGTGTGTATCCCTCAAGGTTCACTATGTAGACCTGTTGCAGGCGTGTGTATCTCTCGATCATTTTTAATCATTTTTACTCGGGTTTAAAGTCTTGAGGATGGGTGACTTTTAGCTCCGAAACTGTCGACTAAGGTTGAATAAAGAATTTTTGAGCCTCTTTTCTACATTTTGCCAAAGAGATTTTAAAATCGTTAAGGTTTTTACCGTATCAATAGAAAACGAACCATAAAATGAATTTTATCTTCTCTCACTTTACAGAATCCTGAGACAGAGCAGTGTCTATTTTCGAAAAGTTAGAAATCAAGTCACGTCTTTATTATTCAAGGTCCATTTACATATTCCTTATTATAAATAAAATAGATTAATGATAATAATAATGTTTATTTGGTAAATTACCCTACATGATAATAGCCACATGAAACATATGTCGTTGAGTATCCAACAACTTTTATTACATAAAATTATATTATTATAATACAAAATTTCCAAGTAAAAAAATAATGATAATTTTTTTAAACAATTGGAATGCATACATGTTTTGTTTTGAAATGAATTTCTTTGATCTAATGTTGACCTTTCATTTTGCATCTGCCAAGCTGGAATGGAATGTTATTTTTAATTTCCCCCTCCTTCCCTACTAAAAATCCATTGAGACATAAAAGAAAATAAATAAATAATAGATAAGACAGATGCCATTCGTCTGGCCAGCAGCTGCCGCTGCTACTGCATGCAATGTCTTCTTGATATGTGCATAGTTTTCTCTATTAAACTTGATTCCTCGTTAATTGACTTTGTTTAGTCGGCGTCTCATTTTAGTTGTGTATATATACGTATATATTGGACGCACAGACAAGTGCATGCATGTGACATGTCATCAGGATTGAAATTGCTGTCATCCGAGGACCAATCAGACTCTCGGATCAATGCTTCGCTTCCCGATGATGGATGATCGCCACCGCCTCTATTGCCGTTACAATGTTTTTGGGGAATCTATAAAAAATGGTCCCTTTTTTTCACCGAGAAGGGAAATTGTTAATGTCGAGAAGAAGTGAGGAATCTTCGATTTGAATAAAAAATCTCTGGTCACTGAAGATATGTCTTCTTTATTACAGTCAGTCAAATTTTATAGGAAAATTTTGGAATCAATAATAATGTCATTTATTAACTATTTAATTAGCAAAATTTATTGAATAATTATTAATTTGTTCAGTTAATTTAGCGTGACATTCACTACCAGTATTCGGTATTTTTTAAATCTTAATACCGGGATGCCGGTTTTAATATCGGTAGAATAATAATATATAAATTTTATAATATCAATATAATAAATGTTAAATAAAAATTGTGTATTTTGTTTGCAAAAAATAAAAATCTCAACATAATATACCTGTCAAAATAAAATACCAAGAAAACGGTATTTAAACTTGTAGAATGGTCGGTATTATAAAATTGCACAAATGGCTCTTACCTCTAAATAAGTTAATATATGGACCGTTTATTTTGAAAGTGGTGTAAGTCCAATTTTTAAAAAATCTGAGATATCACATAATTTGTGCTTAATTTAATGTACATTTTCTATGTATAACTAGCTAGAGGTAAATTCCTTAAAAAATTCCCATGTTTTGTACAATTGAAAATTGGTCGGTAAAGAAGTTGCATAATCGTTGATTATGAAAGTGGAGTAAGTCCAATTTGAGGTAGAGAGCTTAGCAGATTGTTGCCTGTTAGTAGTCTGTTATTGTGCATTTGTTTATAGATTTGTTAAGAATTACTAACAGAGGCGTCATTTGTGGGGGAAGGGTATTTGCCCCCCCCCCCTCTCCTCTCTAGGTATTATTCTACGTAAATAAAATATTTCTACGAGACTGTATAAAATTAAAATATTAATTAAATTAAATACCTTTTGGCCAAATTTGAGATACCTATTTGTAAGAAAATTGAAGTGAGAAATTGAAAAAAAAAGTTTCCCCCCCCTCCCCCAAGAAAAAGTTGAAATGACGCCACTGGTTACGAGATTAGGTTACTTATTAATATAAAGATATCAAGCAGTTATTTCTTCCGGTACATCATAAATATTTCAACACTCTGCCATCCATATACAGAGGATAAGTAAATACTACTAATATCTTGTAATTTTAACAATGTAATTACCGTCTAAAATTAAAAATGCTACTCCTATTTTATATCGTGTCATTATTTGTAAACACAATTGCATTAATATGAGTATATTTTGAGGAATATTTGATTTTTCAAAATTGAAATTCAACGAAGTTTACAGTTGGTTAATTTTGAAAGTGGTGTAAGTCCATTTGCAGTAATGTAATTATATATTAGTTTGGTCAAATTCGCCTAAAACAAATTTATATATCTAAATTAGATACTGATAAATAAATAGAAACATTTACCGATTGCATATCATTTGCCTAGATTTTTAAATTAACAGATATGCAAACCTTTCATTTTCTCGAAACAATAGAAAATGGACTTACACCACTTTCAAAATAAACGGTCCATTTATTGAACTAATTTATCAGTTCTTTGGAATTTTTTTTATTCAACTTATTCATTTGTTCAACTCAGAGAGAAGTGATTTGCAAAACAATTATTTCAAAAGAAAATCAAGTAAAACTTAGATAATAAAAATTTAGTATATAGAGATTGTAACTTGAAACATTGCCACGAAAAATCTAAATTAAGTTTAAAAAAAAAAAAAGTAATTCGATTTGGGGTATCCCGAAACGCTAACAAAAATATGTTAATTTTTTTTTTGATGATATGCTGCATTCTCTTACTCTAAAAAATTCAAATTTGTTTTTCTTTAATCCTTTTATTTGCGCCTCATTTCTTTCAAATAATTTCTAGAGCAAATAACACAGGGGAACAAAAAAGACCTTTTTTTTTGTTGTCGGAGAATTTGAGGCTCTTCCTGGGTAGTGCTGATTCCAAAAATGACATCAGTTTCGCCCCAACACATAATATTTTAGAACTATAGGGAAAATAAAATTTTAATAGAAAATGTGCTCTAAAGCGGCTCTTAATTTTTATTCTGAATTACATGATTTTTTTTTTTAAAGCAACATCTCTTAAAAAGATGCAGATAGTTATAATACATATAAATTTAAAGTTTCAGTCCAATCGGATGCCATTTAGACGTGCCGCAAACGGCTAAAAGTTTACAAAATTCGAATTTTTTTTTTTACTTTGGTCACCCCTAATACAATTTTTCTGATCACTGAATGTATAAAACATATTTTTAAAATATCCTATATTTCTTTAGCTTTCCAAAAATCATTCATTCGTGAAAATCTATTAATTATTAGCGAAATTATGAACAAAATAGTTAAATATATCTCAATAGTTTAAAAGTTTATTCCTATGCACTCTATTGTCGGAGAGAGCAAAGCGCCTAAAAGATAGGCAGCCAAAGTGTTTTTTTTTTATCAGACTTTGCTGTTTTGCTTATAATTTCGTTAATTATTAACAGATTTTCACGGATGAATAATTTTTGGAAAGCTAAAGAACTATAGAATATCATAAAAATATGTTTTTTCCATTCAGGGATCAGAAAAATTGTATTAGGGGTGTCCAAAGTCAAGAAAAACTTGAAAAATTCGATTTTTCTAAACTTTTAGCCGTTTTCGGTACGTCTAAATGATCTCCGTTTGGGCTGAAACTTAAAGTTTATATGTATTATAACTATCAGTATGTTTGTAAGGGGTGTTGCCTTAAAGAAATCCAGGTAATTCAAAATAAGAGCCGCTTTAGAGCACGTTATCTATTAAAATTTTATTTTCTCTATAGCTCTAAATTAGACGTAATGGGGCAAAACTGATGGCATTTTTGGAATCAGTGCTACCCCAGGAATTGCTTCAAATACTCGGGCAACAAAATACTGGTCCCCTGTGTAATAATTTTCTTTATTAATATTTGCCCAACCAAAAATATTCGAAAAAATCTGGTGTGACTGGCGCACAGCACACAACTTTCTCTTACCTTCGGTAATCGAAAGTTGTGTTCTGTGCTTGTCACACCAGATTTTTTGTGTCGACATATATTTAGTTCCCGACAGTACGGAACATTTGAATTCAGATGTAAAATTTATAAGTATGGGAAAATATTTATATTTTGTTACCATGGCAACCATTTCTCCTATCTTCCCTATGAAATACAAGAGTAAAGTGGTCTTCAGAAGATTTCAATCGCAAAATGAGAATATACATTTTAAAGAACATCTAAAAAATAATTGATTTTTGAATTTTAAAAAAATCGTTGGAGCAAATTTTGAGAAAATCGAAAAAAACTGAAAAAGTACATCAGTAAAGTACTAGTACTCTTTGGCCGATTTTGATTAAAAGCTTATTTTTCCGGTCCCGGGAGGTGTTTAACTTAAATATAAAATTTCAACCTCATAGCTCAATTCCTTCATGCTTAAAATTGAACACACACACACACACACACACACACACAGACCATGTCGCGAAAACCACTTTTACTTTCTCTTACCTATGTATATATGTAATATATATATAGAGAGAAAGTATTGGATTCATGTCAAAAATTCGATGTCGAGATTTTGATGGATCTTCACGTTTTGAGGTCCCCTGAATCCAAAAAAGTGGGTTTCGCGACATGGTCTGTGTGTGTGTGTGTCTGTCTGTGTGTCTGTGTGTGTGTCTGTGAACAAAATATCTCAAGAACGGAAAGAGCTAGGAGGTTGAAATTTTATATTTAAGTTAGACACCCCCATGGGACGTGACAGGAAGCTTTTGAACAAAATCGACCAAAAAGTACTAGTACTTTACTGATGCACTTTTTCAGTTTTTTTCGATTTTCTCTAAATTTGCTCCAACGATTTTTTTAAAATTCAAAAATCAATTATTTTTTAGATTCTCTTTAAAATGTATATTCTTATTTTGTGATTGAAATCTTCTGAAGACCACTTTACTCTTGTACTCCATAGAAAAGATAGGAGAAATGGTTGCCATGGTATCAAAATATAAATATTTTCCCATACTTATAAATTTTACATCTTGAATTCAATTGTACCCTACTGTCGGAAACTAAATACATGTCGAAACAAAAAAATCTGGTGAGACAAGCACAGTACACAACTTTCGATTACCGAAGGTAAGAGAAAGTTGTGTGCTGTGCGCCAGTCACACCAGATTTTTTTGGATTCAGGGGACCTCAAAACGTGAAGATCCATCAAAATCTCGACATCGAATTTTTGACATGAATCCAATACTTTCTCTCTATATATATATTACATATATACATAGGTAAGAGAAAGTAAAATGCATGAATATTAAAAAATTTTATTGTAAATTGAATAGTAATTTGTAAAAAATTATTTTTCTCTCTCTATAGAGAATCTTAATAAATGTCTATTATTATTATTATTATTATTATTATTATTATTATTATTAATGGTCATCAAATCAACAACTTTACAGTAAATTATAATGTTATATTGTAAGTCAGAACAAAAAAAATTCCTCTCAGTTATTTAATGAACTCAACCACTTTTAAACCTTGAAATCTATAATTATATGTACCAATTGTATCAGGGCAGTATCCAGGTTGGGAGGATATGATATGGGGTCTAATCCCCCTTTTATTATAAAAAAATGTAATTAAAAAAATTATCAAAAATGCTTCCTTTTAAATATAAAGGTAAGCTTAATCTTTAAAGGGAATATTTAGAATAAAGTTGACAGTAATCAAATTTTACCTCCACTGTCAATTGTATTTTATGAGGTCCATATTTAGTCAAAATGATTGATGTTTTCCAAACACTTGTGAACAATTCAAACTTGTTAAATCATTCATTCAATGCAACCAAATGTCAATCAGTTCAAAATTAATGTCAATTATTATATCAGATTGTCTCTTGGTTTAAATTAAGATTTTAGTAAAAAAAAAAAAAGATTCGGCGGTAAAAATTATTATTATTAGGAATTAATAAAGTTTATATAAATTTTGCATGATAATATTATCAATTTTATTCGCATAATCTATTGTTTAGATAAACGTATAATTTATAATAATTAATTATTTAAATTTTAAAAACATAAATACTGTATATCTATTTGGTATTCAATATGCAAAGGGTCATTCCACGTCAGTTCAACCAGGCCATTTCACCCATAATCTCAGATTTTTATGAAACTTGGTATGTTTGTTCTATATATAGAGATAAGTAACAGCACCAAATTTCAATTTTTTATCTCACTTAGTTTTCGAGTTATGGCTCTTTAAAGTTTTGATTTTTTCACCTTGCGCGGCTTGGCTAATGCCAAACAAAATGTGGCATGGAAGAGAAAATAATTTCTCATTTGCTTATTTGACACCCAATCTTGATGAAATTTTTTTTGGTATGTTCTTTAAACAATAAGGAATTAGAAAAAAAATATATCATGAATCTAAGTTAATCCTAAAATATAAAAAAATTCATATTGTTGATTTTTTTTTAGTATTGAAAACGCAAACATGGTTTAGCGCTAAAGCCAATATCTCCAAAAGGGAATGAGATATTCAAGAAAATTTTTTTTCTAAATAATCTACATGAAATGGGCTTTAATTTAGTAAAATAAAATGTTTGTGTATTTTGTTCCTCTATTTCTAAAGTCCATTGCAAGTTTCAATATATAGTTTTACATGTTAAAAAAGATTTCAGGGCAAAATGAAAATATACATTTTAAAGAGCATCTAAACAATAATTGATTTATGAATTTTAATAAAAATGTTGCGGGAATTTTGAGAAAATTGGAAAAAACTGAAAAAGTACATCAGTAAAGTACTAGTACTTTTTGGCCGATTTTGTTCAAAAGCTTATTTTGAGTGTCCGGGAGGGTACCTAACTTAAATATAAAATCAACCTCCTAGCTCAATTCTTTCATGATTTCAAATGGACACTGTGTGTGTGTGTCTGCTTAAAACTGAACAGACGAAAACACAATCAATTCAATTGAAATCATGAAAAAATTGAGCTAGGAGGTTGAAATTTTATATTTAAGTTAGGTACCCTCCCGACACTCAAAATAAGCTTTTGAACAAAATCGGCCAAAAAGTACTAGTACTTTACTGATGTACTTTTTCAGTTTTTTCCAATTTTCTCAAAATTTCCTGCAACGATTTTTATTAAAATTCATAAATCAATTATTGTTTAGATGCTCTTTAAAATGTATATTTTCATTTTGCCCTTGAAATCTTTTTAACATGTAAAACTATATATTGAAACTTGCAATGGACTTTAGAAATAGAGGGAACAAAATACACAAACATTTTATTTTACTAAATTAAAGCCCATTTCATGTAGATTATTTAGAAAAAAATTTTCTTGAATATCTCATTCCCTTTTGGAGATATTGGCTTTAGCGCTAAAGCATGTTTGCGTTTTCAATACTAAAAAAAATCAACAATATGAATTTTTTTTTATATTTTAGGATTAACTTAGATTCGTGATATATTTTTTTTCTAATTCCTTATTGTTTAAAGAGCATACCAAAAAATTTCATCAAGATTGGGTGTCAAATAAGCAAATGAGAAATTATTTTCTCTTCCATGTCACATTTTGTTTGGCATTAGCCAAGCCGCGCAAGGTGAAAAAATCAAAACTTTAAAGAGCCATAACTCGAAAAACTAAGTGAGATAAAAAATTGAAATTTGGTGCTGTTACTTATCTCTATATATAGAACAAACATACCAAGTTTCATAAAAATCTGAGATTATGGGTGAAAATTTTTTATTTTTTTGGTTGATTTGACGTGGAATGACCCCAAAACAAATTTTAAATAATTAAAAAAAATAAATATATCATGTTTTCATACTCGACAATTGAATCAAATTTTTTTTTCTACTGAGCGTAAATATTTATTTAATAGTTTAAATGAGTTCGAGTCATGCAGATAACCAGCTTTTTCTTGAAGACGCAATTGCTCAAGAAACGCCAAATATCATAAACGAATCCTATCTCACTCGCTAATGGGTGGAGATAGGCGGAAACGCCCAAGCGCCACTGGTGACTGTGTGAGATAGTGTGTGTCTCACTAGCTGGAGGGGTTGCAGTGTTTCGTAACTAAAACTACGCGAAAAGATTTCACTCTAGAAAAAAAAAATTTGATAAATCAAATGTTAACTTAAATAAAAGAGGAAAAAAATTTATTTGTTGTATTTAACCTCTAGGAAGTGTTACCCGTCCCCCATTTTTATTTAAAAATAAATACGTATAAAAGAATAATTAAAAGCCTAGTTGAAGTTTTTAATTAGCCAGGTGATAATAATATTGTGTACTACGATAACTTTTTTTTTTTGTATAATAATTAAAAAAAAAATTAAAAATCAAAAACTTTTCGTAAAGAAAAACACTTTAATGAAAGAAAGGATGAAGAGAGAGAGAATAAAAAAATAAATAAATAAGAAAACGCCAAGAGCAAATTATCAAAAAAGAAGAAAAGAAAAGTTGGTCCTTCTGCATTTGATTGTTCATTAAATATCCACCATTTAGTTAATAGCAAATAAGAAAAAATAATTTTCTTATTTTTCTACCTCTTAATGACCTGTATAAATAAGAAAAGTTTTTAATTAAAATCACTAGCTGCTCGATGGAATCTTGTTTCCCAAAAAAAAGAAACAAAACATCTCTTTACTTTATGAGAAGGATTATTAAAAACTTTTGCAAAAAGTTTATCTTGTTTAGAATTCGATTGATATATTTTGACATAAATAAAAATATTTATTTTGTTATTCAGAAACTGTGGAGATAAGCAGGGATGTCATTTGAGGGGGGCAGAGGGAGCATTACATGGAAAAAATAGTAAATTCTTTTACATGGAAAAAATAGTAAATTCCCAGCTTAGCCCCCTACATACAAACAAACTCACACTCTCTATTTAAAAATAATTTTGGTATCCAAATGGCTTAAATAAAATCATCGCACTGCCTGGGATACGAACCCGTGAACCTTGGTTTAGAAGGCCAGCACGCTAGCTACTAGACCAAGCCCGAGGCGCTCCTTTTTCGGTTAAATAACAATTTCCGTAGATGGCAACAAAGTTAAAATGTTAAATTTTGTTAATATGATTAATTGAATTTTACGATTTTTTTGGAATAAATCATGGTTTATTTTAGCAAATAATAATACAAAATTTGTTATTAATAACAACGCTACTAATTCTGCAGCCGTCATCAGGTAGATGCATTCACTTTGAACACTTTGAACACCAACTGAGGGTTAGGTGGTGACGTTGGTATTATTTACTTGCGTGGCTAACTTCGCCTCGTTTACATTCGTAGCCAACGTCACTTAGTATTTTATTATAGGTTAATAACACTTTTTGTATTATTATTTGTTAAAATAAACCATGATTTATTCCAAAAAATGTCTTTTATTTGTAATTTCTTAAACTAAATTATAATTCTCCCTTTAAAAACTATAATTAAAAACACCAGTCTTAGAGCAAGCGGGGCTGAAGTTAGCCACGCATGTAAATAACACCAACGTCAGCACCTAACCCTCAGTTATTGTTCATTGTTCAAAATGAATCTACCTGATGACGGCTGCAGAATTAGTAGCCAAAATTCACTCTCAATTTCATTTTATTTTGTAAATTTAGCCGGGAAAAATATATACAAAATAAGATGATGTGAGTTTGTTTCATCTAAGCTTGGGGTTTTCAATCTCCGGATATTTCTTATGCATGTTGTCCATTATGTAGGCCTATAGAGTAAAGTGGGGCAAAAGTCCGCACGGGGCAAAAGTCCGAATCCTCATTTTAAAATCCCCGCTAGACTTGACGTTGTTCTAAACAACTTTGTTAGGTTGGTAACAACAAGAACAGATGATGATTCGAAATTCAATAACGTGTTTGAAGCCGATTGTTAACAATGAGCAAAGTCTAATATTTATGGAAATTCTCATGATTGCAACATGTACCAGCATGCACTTTTCTAACTATCTAATGTCTTTGATTGCAAGCTGATAACCCTAAATAGGGAGACCGGGGCAGGTTGGCCCACTAATTTTTATTTCTTTTATAAAATTTTTTATTTAATCATTTTCGTTTATGTTTTCATTTTAAAATGTTGGTGAAACCTTAAGCTACCAAATGGTCATCGTAAAAGTCTCCTAAATTGATGTTAAAATTAAAAAAAAATAATTATTTCTAAAATATTTCGAGTGGGCCAACCTGCCCCGTGGTCGGGGCAGGTTGGCCCGGACCTCGGGGCAGGTTGGCCCGGAAGGCATTTGTTATTTTTATATGAATTAAAATGCAAGAAAATAATTTAAAACAACCTAATTTTAACACACAAAGTTTATTTTAAATTATAATTGGTTATTGCAACAGTTTCAGTAATAAGTGAGTACTAAATCAAAAAAAGTATATCGTGACTTCAAGAACTTTTCCTTTTTCAGTTTTTCTTTTGTTTTTACGAATCACTGTTATAATCGTGGTCCAGAGGTTGGGGATGAGAGTCAGAATGCTATGAAGAGCATTGCAAACACCTTACTTGGGCTTGGCAAGTTGGCAAAAAGAGTATCCCAACAAGGGTCCCAACTTTTCTCTCCCAACGCTCAATTTGTGCTCTTTTGAAACATCTCTTAGCCCTCGGGGCTTCGTGTAGAGGTTATCATTTGGATACCAAATGGCTTAAATAAGAATGCCTGGACCCCCAAAATATATAATTATTAATACAACGGATATCGTAAAAGTCTTATATGGCCTGAGTTACCGAAAAGACTGTGTGAATGTGAGTGTGAATGGGAAAAAAGTGTGAATGTTTAAAAAAAAAAAGCGGAAACACTTCATATCTTCCCGAACCACAGATATTCAAAGAACTAGAACGTTTTAGAAAACAATAAGAACATATTCATATATCTGATAACAATTTCCCAAAAACAAACACACGTGCTCATTTATGATGCAAAATTTCCTCCAATAAACTCTCAATGACGGCCAGTATAACATCGATATTTATAATAATTTTTATTTTGTTACTTTTACATCATTCATTGCCACTAAAATTGAAAAGATAAAACAGGGTTTAACGATTTCATACACACAATGGCAAAAAATCGAGTGGGCCAACCTGCCCCGTCATTTTTGGGCCAACCTGCCCCATCGTCATATTTGAAACAATTTTTATCCCGCACAAATCCCGTTGATGTTTTTTAATTAATATGCCATGGAGAAATAATCCTTATACTCTAACCTTTAAACATAGTGCTCACTTTTATCCTCGAAGTAACCAAAAAAGTAGATAAAACAATTTTATTCAACTAATAAAAATTTACTCCAAGGTGCAAAAAACGAATAAATGATCCTAGCTCATGCGAATTTACTCCGATCGCTATAGTTGTTTTGGCGGAAGGTGTGTGGCAGTGCTATTAACCTTCATTCTGATCCGTATCACAATCGTCCAATTATTCTGCGAAATATCGCGACTGGGCCGACCTGCCCCGTGGGCCAACCTGCCCCGGTCTCCCCTAAATATTTTAAAACCTTTTTCTTCTCTACAGTTAACAATAAAAATTTTATGTAACACTTCGATGAAAATAGCTAAATGGGGCAAAAGTCCGCGGCCTCGACGGGGCAAAAGTCCCTATGGATCTCCAATGGAACAAATGTCACCCAATGGTATTCGAGTTTCTAATACCCCTAGCTAGTAGTTTCTCGGATTAATGAGCCTAGGGAAACTTGCACGACCCGAAATGTTTATGCAGGTTATGAACTTCAATCTTACTGGGGACTAATTGTTATTAGGCCTATTGTGTATTTCTAATAAATAAAATAAATACATAAAACATACCTATACCTAATGTATTTCTTATTAAGTCTTTTTTATACCCTGGTTCGAGACGGTTGTTCCCTGCAGGGGCAATTGTTTGCACCTAAGGACTTTTGCCCCGCTAGTGCGGACTTTTACCCCGCTCGGTGGGGCAAAAGTCCGCAAATGAAAATTTTTGTTTAAATACCTCTCCTACTCTTATGCTACCGAATTGGAAACCAAAAAAATTATGTAAGATAGCCAATTAACCAGGCTTTCAGGGGATGTTCCTATTTTTATTGTATCTTTCATAGGAAGGTCAAAAAAATTCCCAAAGAAAAACTGAGGACTTTTGCCCCACCTTACTCTATATGTTTCTCGCTGACCTGACAATGTGGATATAATAAGATACCCAAAAGAATTAATATTAATATTTTATGATATATTTCTGTTGTTATTAATCACACCTTCATATATTATAATAAATTGATAATGAATTATTTACAAAGTGAATATTTGAACGGTAAAAAATACAAATGACCTCGGGGAGTATTGCAAAATTACCAGGTCAATAATAAATGGCCGATATTCAAGCCACAATGCACGTTTATTAGTGATGGCTAAATGCCTGGAGCTCTGCGCTGCTTGATTAGAATTATTAAATGATTGTGGTGGCAACCTATGACCTGCAAGCCAGTCAAACATCCTGCTCACAAACACACACGCACTCAATTTCTCAATAAATTTTTGATAAGCTTGTTGGAAGGGACATGTAAATTTTGGGTTTAGAGAAAATTTAAACAATTACGTACTACTAAAATAAAGAAAAGTTGTCATTTTTTATACTTTCTCTTACCTATACCTATGTTATATTTAGAGAAAGTATTGGATCCAGACCAGAAATTCAATGTTAAGATTTTGATGGAAAACTTGTTTTAAGGTCCTCTGAGTTCGAAAAAAGTGGACCACACAAAATAGTTTGGGTGTGTGTCCATGAACAAAAATAACTCAAGAACGAATAGAGCAAGGAGATTTTTAGAAAATTTTATATGTAAGTTAATTATAACGTGTACCCTTAAGTAATATAACACGAACTTTTTGAATAAAATCGGCCAAAAAGTACTAGTACTTTATTGATGCACTTTTTCAGTATTTTTATGATTTTCTCAAACTTGGCTCTAAAGATTTTGATTAAAATTCATAAATCAATTATTTTTTATATTTTTTATATATCGTCTGCTGAGAATCATAGTCGCCACTAGTGCCACTGTAACTACCTACCCCTGTCACAACCAGACCCAGTTTCTCCTACCTAACCTGCCGAACATCTAACCTCCTATTTTTCAACTGAAATAATTTTTCAACATATATCTATCTATTTTATATGTAGAGTTCTTGTAATTTATTTGAGTAGAGTTCTTGTGATTTATTTGAGAAGCTTTAGGGTGTATGTTTTTGCATAAGTTGAAGAGGTACTTCTGGGGCCCTTGGGCTTGGTGTACCGTGCTGACCTTCTGTACCAAGGGTCGTGGGTTCGGATCCCAGCCAGTCCGATGATTTTGTATTTGGTATCCAAATGGCTTAAATAAAAATGCCTGGACCCCCAATAGATATTTATAATAAAAAACGGTTATCGTCAAAGTTTTATTTGGCCTAAGTTGTGGTGTTGGGTCTTTAGCACAAAGATATCCACTCGAGATCAGTCAATCCAAGCAATAAAGTTTTTCTAAATTATATTGGATACCAATTAATTCAGAAAAACGGAGACGAGATCTAAATGGCCTCAGATGCAGAAAAAGACTTTGAATAAAAAATGATGAAAAATAAAATAAGAGTTGTATTTCATTAATGATTTCAATTGACGTATAATACTTGAATTTCTGTAATTCAATTAAAAATTTGATCTATAGATACATAAAGGACATCTCTATAGAGATGTAAAAAACAAAGGTCAAATATTAAAATGAATTTGTTCTTTTCAAGAAAAAAGATTTTTGAATAACAAATTAATAATATATTACAATTATATGAAAAAAAATTTTATAAATTAATGAAATAATTAAAACATTGGTGTTGTTTATCATTGATGAGAGAAAGAATAAATTAATTAATTCATATATATGCCTACGGGGGATTGGAACGTGAATCTTCGGATTACAAAATGTATTAGGGTCATGTTTCCAAATGGGGATTATATTATACAACTCTAATTATCATGTAAAATTCATTGACGTTTCGGGAAATTACTCAGACTCTACTTAGATTTATTCCTATAATTATAATGTGGAACATAGTAATTGTTAATGGATATTAAAGCCTTTTAAAATTCATGAAATCATTCGCTAACAAAATCAGTTTTTTTATGCTTAGAAATTAGCATCATACAAGTGTCGTACTTTATTTAACTCTATCCAAATCGGATGTCCAAAAATTTAATGATTTAAATAAAAATTTGTTATTTTAGTGCGCATAAATCAGATATTCTTAATGGGCAGTCTCACTAAATAATTTTTAAAGTGAAACTTTTATTTGATGGCCTCAAATTTTTTGCTCTTCTATCAGCAAGTCGCGTTACAAGCCGTGACGTTACGCCAAAGGGCGTGACGCTACAAGCCATGACGTCACAAGTAGGGACACGAAAAAAGTATCGATACTTTTGTTTCGATACTAGTATTTTTACCCGATACTTTTTTTCGATACTTTACTCATATGAGTACTGGATTGCCGGTATCGAATGAAAATACTCATTCAGATATTTTTCTTTTTTCGGCATCTTAGGCCATATAGACTTTAAACGTTACAGAAATATTTTAATTACGATTCTGCCAAAGAATATCGCATATTCTTTTATATTTTTTTTTTTTTTTTTTTTTTGCTCTCTATTAATAGAAAATGTGTTTTAAAACTTAAAACGGCTCTTATTTTGAATTTTTTTTTTAAAACTTAAAAAATTCGATTTTTCTAAAGTTTAAGCAGTTTTTGACACGTCTAAATGACCTCCGATTGGGCTGAAACTTAAAATTTATATAGGTCTTAAGTATTAAAACTATGTGCATATTTTTAAGAGGTATCGTTTTTAAAAAAATCTTGAAAATTCAAAATAAGAGCCCGTTTAGAGCACATTTTCTATTAAAATTTATTTTTCTATATACCGGTATCTCTACATATATATGTGCCTGATGGCGAAAAATTGAAATATTTGAATTCAGCATGAAAAATACTTCTAGAATCGCATATCTTTATTCTTGTGAAAGAAAAAAGTTCATTTTTGTCGACCCATTGCAACGCGTTGTAGACAGACTTTTATTTTGGCGAAATCCGTATTTTGGTTGAGAAAGTCTCCGGCACAGAAAAATAAATCACACGCTCACAAGCTCCGTATCACCCACCCCTTCCTCCTGGTGCTCATTACTTTGAAGAAAATGGCATACCAGTATACCCCAGGGATCTTCTATTGGGCCCCATTTATCGACGTCAGGAGCCTAAGATGTCCAAAAGACTTTAAATATTGGGTAAGAGAAAGTAAAAAAGAAAAAATACTCGATACTTTGCTTTCAATACGATAGCAAGTTCAAGTATGGATAATTTTTTTTCGATACCACATCTCTAGTCACAAGCCGTGAAGACAAAATTTAATTTATATTTTTTAATTTATAATTAAAATATCATTCAATAAAAATATGAAAGTTGAAATTTAATATATATGACGAATTATAAAAAAAATAATTGTGAGATTTAATTATTCAATATAATTTTTAAAATAATTGAAATCTTCAATTACTAAATAAATATTGTTCTCAGTTTTTAACATGCGTCAATTGATTTTCCATTTTCCAATTATTGAGCTAAGATTAAAAACGCGATTTTAATACCCTTAATTGAATAATTTTCTGAAAATTTTCAGTTAAACTCCTACGATCCGAAAAAAAAGTTTTACTTGCATCGTGGTTTCATAAAACAACACAATGATTTTTCGATTAATTGCTTCAGAATTATGCTTTAGTGGACCAACCACGTTTAAAAAAGTTAAATTATTTTGTCCTAAATAAATAATTTTAAATAAAAATAGACTTGGTTCTGTTTTTACACGAATTTTACCCTGAGAAAAAAATTTTTTTAGTAAAAATTGACCATGATGAGATTGACCGTTAAGACGTCGGCAAGAAGCACTGAACAGAATTTGATTTTTTTTTCCTCCTCTCAAGAAGAAGTAGAGAATGAAGAAGGAAAAAAAAAGAAGAGGAATGAAATTTGATACGAAGGAGCGGAGAGCCCTGGAGGGGCGAAGCAATCGAGCCTCATTTCTATGAAGATTGGACCTCTTGCCTCCGGGTGATGACACCACCCACACTTAAGCCCCTTTACAGATATGGAAAAAAAAAGGAGAAAGAGGAAGGGACAAAATACGTAACTTGACATGCGGATAATATGATAGCTTTGCATTCCAACAAATCGTATGGGCTTTTTTAACATAAGTATTGGAAAAAAAAATCGTTTTCGAATACTTAATGATAATATGATATTTATTATAAATATATACATATATAATGTAAAATGTATTAATATATATATTGATAATATAAATATAATGTTGACTTGGTATAAAATAAAACTATTTTTGTTTCTTATAGATATTAATTTTAAAGGTTTTGGGTCCTTAGGGGCCGAATTTCGAAAAACCCCGAAAAGCTTTTTGAGAGTTTTAATTAAGCAATTTTTTATTGAAGAAAGCAAATTGAAATCACATCGTGGTCAAAAATTATTTAAAAAATAGTAAAATCAACCATTGTACAAGTAACCTTGAATTCAATCACACACATGCCTGTTTTATTATTGAAATCAATCAAAAAATGAACAAATCTTGCATTATTAATATTAATTCAAGTTCAGTTTATTGATGTCAAATCAAGGGCGGATACAAGGGGAGGAGGGGTAAAGGGGGTAATTACCCCCCTGAGATTTGAAAAAATACTTTTTTCGAAAAAAAAATGTATTTTTAATGTAAAATTTTAAAAATTAATACTTAAAAATTTGATTTATATTTATATTCTGGAGTGTGCTGTGCGACCAGTCACTCCAGATTCCCCCGAGAAACACCTCAGGATCCGCCACTGTGTCAAATGATACTGATTTTACTACTATCCGAAAAAATTGACATTAGACTTGGCTGACTCCACTCCAATATTAATAGTAAAATCAAAATTTTACACCAAAATGGCGATTTGCGTCTCCTAAAATTGAAATTTTGAAAAATTGCTTCATGAGCCATGTTACGTATAAATAATAAATGTAATCTGCTTGTCAAATTTCAGCTTTCTAGCTTTTATAGTTTAGGGTCTGCGTCGATCATCATTTAGGGAAATATCTCTTATTTTTTATACAGATTGTCCCATCCCATCCTCCCAGTAATTAAAATTGGGAAATTTTTTTCCTCTAGATATCTTTTATTTAAGGTCTAATTAAACGATTTTGAAAAAAAAATTACTCTGGAACTAAATAGGCTAATAGCTCTACAGTAAGCGCCACTGACTCTGTTCATCAAGAGTTGATAAATAACCTCATAGTATAAATAAATTTAGAAACGTAAACTTTATGATATCTATTTGGAATGAAAATTATTGTTGGGGCAATGATATGTGGTGTTTAGGGATAGTGAGGTAGGAATGGAGGAGAGTGAGAGGGGGAATTTGATTTTGATCTAACTTTATCTGCATATAATTCCAACGAGATTAATAATTAAATCATCCACCAGATCTATCAAAGTCCGTTTTATATCATTAAAATGAATTGAGCTTGATTAAAGTGATTAAGATTCAATCAAATAAAATCAAGTATTTTGTTTTTTTATTTATAATTAAAATTTTTTATAGTAAAATCCCGTTACGAATTTTTATTGATTCCTAATCCGTAATAAATTAAAATCTCTCCTCCACGTAATTAGATCTAATTAAAAATAATTGAAAAATGTTCGTTTATATTAAATCAACCAAAACCATTTCAAAAATTTTGATTAAATATTTTAACATCGCGAAGCTAAAAAATAATATACATATATGAAAAAAAAATTAATTCAATATACAATACATGTATATATATTTAATTAATGAAAGAGTTATTGGATATTATTATTTCTAATTAAATAAAACACTCAATTGTTAAAATAATTAAAAATGTAATAATAGATAGATAGATAGATTTTATTTTGCTCTGAGGCTAATGCCTCTTGGATATAGGTTTAGGCCTATAACATGTTATATAAATTTACAAATTGTATTTTAATAAAAGGAGGCGTCGATTTTTTTTTTTTTTTTTTTTTTGTAATAGAAAACAGTCCTGAATTGAATACGGTAATTATAGAAATAGCGGAAACAATAAAAGTGAATATAAATACAAAAATATTTTATGCTAGATTATAAATAAAGATTTAAAATAAATTTTAAAATACATATATGTAAGGAAAACGGTGTGGGATTGTGGTTTGATTTTGTATTGTTAGTTAGAATTGTAAATATTTAGATATTGGTTCACAAGAGAAGGGCTTCTTAAAGTAGGGTCGCAGTTCCCTAGGAGCCCATGGATTACCCGCAGAGGGGCCACGAAGAGTCCCAAATAAAACATCACACTCATTAATCAAAACCGTGTTTATTTTATTTTTTTTTTTCAAGCTCTTACTGTACAATAGCACCCCCCCCAATAGCGTACTGTACAAATGCATGCGTATACAATATTCAAAAATATAAATTGTTTTTAAACCAATCTGAATTTAAAAAAAAATAGAGGGGCCGTGAGATATTGACTTGGGATCCAAGAGGGCCGCGACTTCAAAAAGTGAAAGAAGCACTGCACAAAGGAACGAGATCCCCTTTGAGTTAAACTGTTAAAGCGAGAAGTTCACCTTCTCAACATGAGAGGCGCCACTGACTAAGGGCGCCTGTTAGTTATGCAAAATCTTTCCAAAAAAGATATCTGTTTTGCCTATATTACAGGCTTATGTAATACCAATATTCAGGCTCTTTCATTTAAAGTTGATCTTTTTATTTTTTTATTATTAAAAAAAAACACACTTTTCCCCATTCACACTCACACCCACACATTAACACAGTCTTTTCGGCAACTTAGGCCATTTAAGACCTTTAAACGATAACCGTTATTAATGAGTATATCAATTGGGGGTTCAATCATTCTTACACCTTCTTAAAATCATCGGACTGCCTGGGATCCGAACCCGCGACCCTTGGTATACAAGGAAGGCGCGCTACTTCTTTTTGGGCCCAATTCTTCTCCGGTATCAATTTTCTTCTTTATGCGTCTCACTGTAGTCTCTAACACTTTCATCATTTGTGAAATTTTATGGTTGGAATACAATTCCGTGTTCACGAGGGCTTTGACCTCGGATTTTGAAATATCCCCTTTTTTACCCATGTTCAAATGTATAAATTAGTAATATCTGTTTGTAAACAAAAGTCAATAAGTGGCTTGTGAAGTCAATAATAAGAAATTAGGTTCGATTATTTAGCGTGAAGAATTTGCATTTATTTTTTTAATAAATAATATTTTTTGACTTTCGATGTTAGTTAGTAGTGGATGTTAGTTAATCAAATTTTATAATAGATATGTTGTTAATTCATGGAAGAAAATTTAAATAGCAAAATGAATGGAATGAAATCAAGCGGACAACTCCTTTCATTAGAGTTGTAATCTGTCAAAAATGCCAATACTTACAAAATCTGATTTTTTTTTATTAATTTCAACAACTCGCGAGAACAAAAACATTTTGCCAATTTTTTAATTTATTACTTTTTTTTTTTTTTTTTTTATTTAGAAAAAAAAATGACCTCATTTTTCCAATTATAAAGTAATTTGGCCAACTCAAAGTGATAGTGGGGCGAGTCTCATCCCCCAAATCCTTTTTTTCGATAATAACATTTCTCTAATGAATTTTTAATTTTCTAGCTTTTTTTTTTTTTTTTTTTTTCAAAATATTGGTAAATTCATTACAAAATAAAAATATTATTTTTTTTTAACAAATCATAAATCTCATCCCTATTATTATTTATTTTTTTCATACTTGAATAAATAAAATTTTACTGAAAAATACTCGAAGTGGACATTGATACCAAACAAACAAGCTTTTGTTTGATTTTTACAAAACAACAATAAAAAAAAATGACAAATAGCGTTTTTGTTTACCTAAATCTTATTCCATTCAAAATCGACAGTCTCATAAGTTTAAAAAAAAAAATCAAAATAAGTTAAAAAAAAAATATATCCAAGATAAATAAACTTTCTTCTTAGTAAAGTTTTTTTTTATATCAGCAAAAAAAAAAAAAAAAAAGGTAATGAAAGCGAAGTGTTGTGCTGTGATATAGAGGGAAACTTTTTGCTCAAATCAGTTGTTTCATCTTTGAAAGCAGTCCATTGTACTTCCTAAAGCATTCATCATGCTGTTATTATTTTAAGGACTGCCTCTGAACATCAGAGCTGGCAAATGGAAAGCGAAAAGAAAGATAAGATGCCACCCCCCACCCCCTCAACCTTCGAACGCGTCCTTTTAAAAGAGGGATTAATTTTTTTAATTGCAATCATTCAATCCCTCCCCCCCTCTCTTTTATCTTTTATTATAATTAATTATATTAGAATCGGATTAAATTTGCTCTTTCAACAAGATAAAATTTACATTTACTAATTTTAAAAAAATATGAAGAATGGGATTAAAGATTATAATTATCAAATATGTAATTAATTTTACTTTTTTTTTTTTGCTTCAACAACGAAATTTTATTGTTTCTTTGTTCTTTTTAGACGGAAATTAATCTTTTAGGAGATAACAAGGTCGAAGAGGCTCTAAAAAGAAGTGTTATAAAAAATATTTAAAGGGGAAATATTCTCTAGCAAGTGTATAAATTTCTTAAACCGGCCCTGGATAATAAAATATTTAGGTGGTATGTTTTTGATTACGGCGTCTTCTCTTGGGGGAGGGAGATCCTTGAAAGAAAAAAAAATATCCCGAATATATTCCAAAGAAAACAGAAAAGAAAGAAAATATAAGGTAGTTAGGGTGGTTTTTCGATAGGGAGTCTAGAACTAGTTTAGAATCCCAGAGGGGAGAGTTTGTCATAAATGTTCCTAAAGTTTATGATATAAATAGAGATAAAAATAATTTATGTGTATTGATTAAAAAAATTATTTATATCAGAATTCACTATTTTAAGAAAAAAACCTAAAAAAAATACATTTTATTTTGACGACCCGGTTCAGGACATCATCAGGTTTTCTCGCACAGCAATTTTATTTATTTAGTGAAAGTCAAAAATTAAACAATAATAAGGAGATTGTTATTATGATTAGAATTAAATATATTTGCTTTGCCCGTGACCGGTGGCTCAGTAGACATTAGCTTCTCGTGCCTGGGGTCCCAGGTTCGCTTCCCGTCCCAAGCGAGAAAAATGTATTTTATTTGAAATGGCTACCAATCATTTGAAATAAATAGGGATGGGGTCTAAATGGCCTTAGATGCCGAAGAAGACCTTAGACAAAACAAAAATATATTTGCTTTAAAGATAGAGAATGTTATTGAAATAAATCCAATTCAAACTCGGGTTTGAATTATTTTTTTAATTTTTAACAAATGGAGTTGAACAAATAATTAATATTAAATAAAATGTATGAAAGCTTATTCTGTTATATTCTGGTGGCGATGAACAAAGAATAAAAACAATGTGTTTTTTTATGTAAGATCATCGATATGTAAGTTCATCGCCACCAGAATATAACAGAATAAGCTTTCATACATTTTATTTAATATTTTTTTAATTATTATAAATTAATAATAAATAGTTTTTTAGGTTTAAACGGCCATTACAGTCTGATGAATTAATGGTAAAACAAAATATATATGAAAATATTTATTTTATTCAATTTTTTTCTCCTCAAACCTAATGGTTTCAACGGCCCTGGGTGGGACCATCACGAATGATCGTTGGCTGCCTAATAAGGTCTAAGGTTCTCATTGAGGAAGACTTTCAGTAGGGCGATCGAAACCAGCTTGATACTATTAAAAATCTTTCGACAAAAAAGAAACATACAGAGATATATTTCTGAAGTGCCAATCTCAATCTTCAGCAATATAAATTTGAGATTTCTTAGCTTTAACTCCTCCTTCTAGCTAATAATGCATCTACTACAAAAGTGTTTAATTTAAAATTTCATTTATAAAACCTCAAAATATTTTATTTATGAAAGTAGTTTTTTTTTTTTTTTGCATGTTTTTTATTCAGTACTTTTTTGTTTCTTAAATTATATTATTGTCCTATGTTTTATTCATCAAAAAAAAAGCTTTAAATTTTTATTTTAACTTTTTTAAGAGTCCCCAACTGAGGTTGATGATGTTTTATTTAAACTGAAACCGAAATAAATGAAAAAGATAAACAATTCCCGTGGAGTTTTGCTATATTGTTGTGTATACAATGACAACACAATCTAATTGTTGCTAAATGTTCTATCTTGTAACTGGCTCTTGGGCGAAATGTTATTTATTACGTTTAAAATGATAATTTATAGCCAGGCAGTCAGTGAATGTGCTCTGGAAACAAAATTTATAACCTTTATCATCGTGGCTTGTAGTACCGTATAAACTTACTCCACCCCCCCCCCCGGACACCTCAAAAAAAGGAGAGGGAATTTAATTAAAATGTAATCTCTTCAAATTAGACGGGGCGTCGAAATCTCAACTCCGGAAAGGAGTTGATAAAAAGTTAAGCTATATTTGTAGATTAGATTTATTTTGGAATGCCCGTACGTATTGAATTAGAAATATTTTTATTGAAGAAATTGTTTAATTTTATTGACTTTGATTCCATAATAAAAAAATAACTAACAAGAAAAGGACGGAGAAAATTTGAAAATCCAAATTTTATAAATCGGTCAAATTGAGGAACTATTTATTGCCTGTGAAGCTAAACAAATAAATTTAAAAAACTAAGCTACGGGGCTCACAAAAGAAGAGGGAGAGGGGAGGGGGTTGAATGATCCAGCGGCTTTTAAAGAACATAAAATATTTTTAGAAGCGTTTAAAATTTTAACACTAAAGTTTCTCTCTATTTTTTTTATTTATTTTTTTCCCTGGGTACCCTGGGTCCTAGTGAGTTACAATAAATATAAAAAATTATAATAACACAACTTTTAATTACCGAAGGTAAAAGAAAGTTGTGTTCTGTGCGACCAGCCACACCAGATTTTTTTAATTTGAAATATACTATGGCCCATGATCCGTGATTCAGAGAGAAGACATTAGCTTTAAATGGCATCAATTAATAAAGTTGCTAGATAATTAATAATTAAGATTATTATCGAGTAATTTTTCTAAGAGATGAAGTGGATAACAATGGCGATAGAACCTTATAAAGAATCTTATTAACGGGGAACATACTGATATACTGACGGGGATACTGATAGGTGTTTCTACCCTTACTGCATCCCTACAGTCACTAGATCATAGAAGAAGAGTATCTTCACTATCTCTCTTCTACAGGTATTACCATGGTCAATGCTCTGCCGAATTAAAATCAATTATCCCACCCAATGCAACATATTCACGGAACACAAGAGAGGCATCTTCTCAGCATCCCTATGCTGTTCAGATCACGACTAACAGAACAAAACAATTTCATTCTTCCTTTGTCCCCATGACCTCCCGTGATTGGAACAAGCTCCCTGCGTCTATCTTCCCCAAAACCTACAATCTTCAGACTTTCAAGTCTAACCTCAACAGGCATCTTCTCAGTTCCCGCAGTTGAGTTTCCCCTTTATGCTTCTCCTTTTGTTTTTATTTTCTTCCTGGCTGCATGTGACTATTGGTCATTATAGCTCTTCGGACCTTATGCACTCATTCCAAAAAAAAAAAAAAAGAACAATGGGGAAGTAACGACCTCAGTCCTTGTGATTGGATGAGACTTTCGGTAGAAGAAATCTTTTTCTGAGGGTGTTTGGATTGGAGTCTGAAACTAGCTTATTTACCCGCTAAAGGGGGGCTAATTACAAAGGTACAAATATTGTTTTTTATTTAACAAATCAATTTAAGAGGAGTTAATTGATTATTTAAAATCTTATAAAAGTTTTTATGAATATCATATAGCTTCAAAATAAATTTTTAATGCATTATAAGGCTGTTTATTCATTTTCAAAAAATAGAGGGAATACTAAATCAACATAATAAAACGCTGATGGTGTTGGGTCAAAATGGTAAACAGATTTTTTTTTAATTGCGCATTTCAATTAAGTATCCTTTATATTTTTATAAAAAAAAAGTGTTTCAGAAATGAATGCTTTCAAAGTGTTTACTTTTCAATCAATCATTTTTTTTTTTTACTTAGTATATCTAATGAAATTTTTTTTAATATAAAATTGCTATACATTTTTTATAAAGATAAATGTTAGGTTAAAAAATTATGAAAAATGAAATCAATTAAATGAAAAAAAAAAAAAAAATTTCATGCGATAAACGAGCAAGATGAAATAGAATCCCCCTTCCTTCCTTTTTCCATTAAATTGTAAAAAATTTGAAATATAAAAGAAGGGCAAAGTTGGTATATGTAAATTTATATTATCCTGTTGTATTTAATTATTGTATATAAAAAATGAAACAACTAACAAAATAATTTGTTTTGATTTTCAAAATTTTTTTAAAGAAAAAAAATTTTATATTGGATTGTTTCATTTCCAAATAATTATCCTTCATGGAGATATATATTTTCTCCTTTGAGGTAATTTCTTAGGGCATTTGAATTTACTTCAAGAGTAGTCTGTGTACGCATATAGAGATAAAAGTAAATTGTGTAAGCCAGCCAAAGGTAGTTGAACGAGCAAATTAAAGTATTTCCTAGAATAGGCAGCCCTCTCCAGTGGCAACCCTAGTCTCAAGCAAACACTCACAAATGTCCCCAACTCCTCCCCCCACTCCACTAACCCCTCCTACCTAAGCCTGGCAGCATCTACTCTCTTTTATTCATTCAGTCACATGTATGCACTCCTGAAGATGGGTTAATAGCCCGAAATATATCGAGTTAGAAATTCAATATTTCTTTCATTTACAACTTAGTGAAACCTCACATATTCTAAATAATTTTTACTTATAAAAATAATGATTTTTTTTTTGTTAGCTAAATTTATTTTATTAATATTTGAGAACACCGGTGTGGTGTGGGAAATAAGGCGTCAGCTGAAAGCCCGAATTAAAAAAGAAGTTATTCATGAAATAAACTTAAGGGAATTTCGGATAAATTCATATTAAAATAATGATGAAATATTATTCAAATATTATTATAAAACTCACCGGTATAGGCCTAATGCACTTCACTTCAGTCAATCAACCGATAGCTGTGACGGGTTAAGTGGTCGAATTCGAAGATGAATTTTTGGCAAAACAAAACGAGTCGGGAAGAAGCCTGAAAAAAAAAAACAAAGTAAGAAAAATATCCCCCTCATGTTAAGGAGAAGAATACAAGAATATAAAATATTTGACATGTGCTATGGCGGAAAATGGAAACAAAGAGGCTTTTATATCTCTCGAGTCAGTGTTTTTTTTTTTTTTTTTTTTTTTTTTTAAGAACATGATAGGATTACTTGAAATTTCTATTAAGTCAAAACATAACAAATTTCATTGAAAAACTCTGATAATTAATTAGGAGTGATGAAAAATAATAGCCTTAAAGGAATGAATTGGAAAGAGGCGGTACTAATTTTTCCTTTCATTTGACTTTTGTCTATTTTACATAAACTCCAATCCACCCACATTCAGAAGCACATTCGTAGCCTGACACATTTATATTCAGAAAAGAAAAAAGAAGTGCTATGTGTTGGAATGGCATAAATTAAAAGATCTGCCATATGTAAACAGAGACGGGCAGAATCCTTTAAAAAGGATTAGCGATTCGATCCGCAGATCCGACCAGTTTGGACGATCCTATCCACTAATCCGCTCCCTCTGTTGGATTAGCGATCCAATCCGCTGATCTGATTTCAAATTATAAAAAGGAACTGCAAATCCAGATCCGCGATCCAAAAATCCGGTCCGGACTTTAGAGTTTGGATGGATGAGTGGTCGGAGGATCTCACTCTTTCCCTCCAACCCTATAATACCGTTTTAGGGGAGTTGAAAAGAGGAAGGAAGAGACAGACATTTAAAGAACTGAAAGATTGCCTCTCCCAGCTCGGGTAGCTCGTGGTCGCCATCTACGTACCCACAAGATGTGGGCTCCTGAGCAAAATAATTATTAAAAAGTAAAAAATTTTAAAAGAATGGCAATACTTTGAAAAGGATCCGAAAAATCCAGGATTGCTAATTCTACGAAAAGGTTTAACGATCCGACCCTAGGATTAGTGAGCAAAAATGATTTCAATCCATATCCAACCAAGATCCCCCCCCCCCAGAAAAAGGATTTTGATCTAGTTCCGAAAATCTTGGATCGGTTCGGATTTCCGAATTAAAATTCAAACAAGATCTAGCTCATCCCTTTATGTAAAACACGTTTCTTTAATGAGCTACCATATCAATTTGTGGTGAGTTCACATGCAGGACGGACGTTTTCAACAATGATAAATTTGTGTTTTTATCAGGCTACAAACTTTCTGGTTATGTATAGTTTTCAAGACCTGCAATGCGTTGGGATCACGATGTCAGCTTCTAATTTCTCCGTTTTCACAACAACGACGGATGAAGATTTAAGTAATGAGACATTTCCATTTATTCCCTTTAGTTTTAACTCGCTTTGCTATTTCACTCTTTAAGCATTTATTTAAATTATTTTTTTTTTTTGCATCACAAAAAAAAATCCTTTCTAGAAATCGTTCTTATCTAGAAAATTTATTAAATAAATTCGTGTATTTGCTGGAGCCATTTTAAATTATTCACTTTATCTCCAACATAAAAAAAGAAGTTTAGTAATTTAATGATTTAAATAAGTATTTGTATAAAATTTGAATAGTGTTTACATTTGTCTAAAGAGGACTGCAAAAATTTTCTTTGTAGTAGATAATATTTTTTGTATTATTAATTACTCCTAAAAAATGAACCAGGATTAAAAGCAAAAAGGTATTTTATTTATAATTAGCCTAATGACAAAACTATTTATTGTAATAATCAGCGACCCTCTCTCTCAAGGATATTAAGAGTTGAGATGGAACTACAGTATCTTCAAAAATAATTTAAAATAAAGATTCTATCAACGTCTATTGTTATTTTCAATAAATATAGATCCCTCTTCGCTGTTTTCCCATAACGTCTTTATTCCTATTTGAAATGTAATTTAAAAAAAATTTAATTTAATTAAAGTCCTATTTTCTATAAAAAAAAAAAAAAAAAATTTACTTAGGGATGAACAATTTATAAAATAATGAATTTTCTTTAAGGTATTTTTTTTTTTTTTGTAAGGACATCGAACATTTCCATTTAATTATATTTTATAACTTTTATTACACTTATAATTTCATTATAACTTTACCTAGAGATAATGGGATAAAGTTCTCACATATTTTTGCAAAGTTAAACAAAAAAAAAAAAAAAAAAAAAAATATAATTAATCCTCTCGAATCGTAGAAAATTTTCAAATATGATTACCAAATTTTTAATTGGTTTCTATTATGGACGCTTGAAAGCTTAGAAAGATGAAAATTATTTTTTAATTAATTTAATTTTCCAATTTTTCCCATGAAGCGAAGGCAAAATGATAATGACAATGAAACTCTTTTCAGAGATTAAAGAATTCCTATTCACGTTCCTTTTTCTGGAGATAGAAGATAAAAGATAACACAGATGAAAGGATAGAATAGAAAATAGAAATAATAGTCAAAAATATGAGTCTTTTTTTATAAGAAACCTCTAGGGGGTAATAAAGGCTACGCCTCCCTTGATTCATCTTTTAAATACATATGTTTAGGAAATTTTAGATTAAAAAATTTATAATTAATATAATTAATTAAAGAAATTAAATAGAAACTTGGCGTCACTATTCGCACAGCACACAACTTTCTCTTATCTCTGTATCTATTGTAATATGCCAAATCTATTAATAGTTGTTAATTAATTATTTTTTTTGCGAAAGATTTGAGATGGACATTACAATCTACTAACATAAGAATTCATTCATATCCGCGATTATAGAGAGTATATTATGATTATTTTCCAAAATTCAAAATCTAAAACAAATAGACGATAATTCCCCGAGTAAAATGATCGAGGGATCCACAAGCTCGCAGCAGGTCTGCATAGTGACACCTTTGGGGATATACACGTACACACCAAGAACACACAGGGATATACACGTACACCAGGAACGCACAGGGATATGCACGTACACGCCAGGAACGCACAGGGATATGCACGTACACGCCAGGAACACACAGGGATATACACGTACACACCAGGAACACACAGGGATATACACGTACACACCAGGAACACACAGGGATATACACGTACACACCAGGAACACACAGGGATATACACGTACACACCAGGAACACACAGGGATATACACGTACACACCAAGAACACACAGGGATATACACGTACACCAGGAACACACAGGGATATACACGTACACACCAGGAACACACAGGGATATACACGTACACACCAGGAACACACAGGGATATACACGTACACACCAAGAACACACAGGGATATACACGTACACCAGGAACACACAGGGATATACACGTACACACCAGGAACACACAGGGATATACACGTACACACCAGGAACACACAGGGATATACACGTACACACCAGGAACACACAGGGATATACACGTACACACCAGGAACACACAGGGATATACACGTACACACCAGGAACACACAGGGATATACACGTACACACCAGGAACACACAGGGATATACACGTACACACCAGGAACACACAGGGATATACACGTACACACCAAGAACACACAGGGATATACACGTACACCAGGAACACACAGGGATATACACGTACACACCAGGAACACACAGGGATATACACGTACACACCAGGAACACACAGGGATATACACGTACACACCAGGAACACACAGGGATATACACGTACACACCAGGAACACACAGGGATATACACGTACACACCAGGAACACACAGGGATATACACGTACACACCAAGAACACACAGGGATATACACGTACACCAGGAACACACAGGGATATACACGTACACACCAGGAACACACAGGGATATACACGTACACACCAGGAACACACTTTTTTCTTCTGGTCACTTTCGATGTACTGTATGTGTCCCTGGTGCGGGCGTGAGTATGTATCCCTGGGTGTCCCTGGTGTGGACGTGTATATCCCTGTGTGTCCCTAAAGGTTCACTATGCAGACCTGCTGCGGGCTTGTGGATCCCTCGATCATTTTTAATCGGGTCATTGTGCCTTTTATATAAGAACTAAAAGTTAGAAAATTATTTTCTCTCTTTATCATTCATAATAAAAAATTTAGTATTCAACTTTCTGAATTCTTAATTTTTTTTTAATTAAATTTATTAATTGCTTGATTTCGTCATTAAAAGATATGTTTGGTCCAAGATGGTGCGGTAATAAACTCCTCTCTCTCTCTTTTTCTAAGTGAAACTTGTCCAGTCAGATGCAGCAATAAAGACGGCATGGCGGGCGACAGATGATGGAGTACCCAAAAAGAGAGGGCCAACCTCACTTGGCAGATGAACAGCCAATAAAAAATTGAATAAAATTTCAAAGACGACAAAAAGAAAAATTTGTTTTATTGTAAATAATGAGTAAATAGATGCGATAATAACTATGTTAAATCGATATAATATTCTGAAATAATACATTTAAATCTTTTTTTATCGCGAATGTATCAAAATCTGACAAGAGATGTTTAGTGGCATAACATCACGATATAGCACTTTTATTTAGCTTCTGTTTCGAGCGGTTGTAAAGGGGTGTTTTTTTTTTTTTTGTATCTTGTAATCTTGTGTGACAAACAGAGAACACAACTTTCAAATACCGAGGGCAAGAGAAAGTTGTGCGCCACAGTCACACCAGATCACCGGATCAGCGGGGTATATAGAAATTTTTTTCGGGGCCCGAACTCAAAAATTTTCTGCAGGGAAAATTTTTGACAAAATTAAATTTTAATTACAGTTTATTAGAATTCAAGATGTACATTTTTTTTTTAAATTTTGTTCTTTCGGCTTCTGAGACTATTTAGGGGTTTGCCTATTATATTAATTGATAAGTCCGTTAATGGGGACGCTCCACATGCTAATTCCTTAGAAACCCGGGGCTTCGCCTAACTTTGTCATACTTTAGACTCGATCAGTTCGGTTTCAAATAATCCCCCAAATCGTTGGAAACGATTAATAATAATTTTGATGAAACGACTCCTTCTTCAGAACCATGCGGTATCAAGAAAAACAAATAGCTCTCAATTTTGTCATTTAAAGGCATCCTGCTCAATTGCCTTCACCTGTGTACTAGCGTGATTAATTACAACTTTAAATGACAAAATTGAGGGCTATTTGTTTTTCATGACACCGAATGGTCCTGAAGAAGGAGTCGTTTTGGCTCCGAAACGTTGGCCCATAGCGGAAAAAATAATCCAAATAAATTGGCCTGAAAATCATCTCCGGATTTTATTTATTCATCCTTCTCAATAATAATTTTCTTCTTTATGCCGCCCTATTTGACCTTAAATACATAATTTTAAATTATTTAAAAATCTACGTCAAACTCAAATTTTATTGAAATGAGCTATTAAGGGGGAAATTGGAGTGGTTGTTCCAAAGAAGGAGAGAAAAATCTGCTATATGCTGGATTTGAACATGCGTTGCTGTCGATTTAATATTGATATAGTGACAATGCTCTCTGAACAATGTGAGGGTTTCGTTGGAAACACCTTTTGATACGCTTGCATTTTATTTTGCTGCGCATAAAAAAGCAAAAAAATGTCAGAATATCATATTATAATTGAGGTAATAAATATTTAAACATCATCAATCATCATTTGAAATATAAAAATTTTTGAAATAAATAATATTTCAGCCTGAGTTAATCGAAGTGGAAGGAGATAGTGGAGGAGGAGAAGCAAGAAAATGGGACGAAATCACAAAAGGCAAAACAAAGCCGGTAAAGACGGTGAAAACTTAAAAAAAAAATGAAATAATTTTATATTTTTTATTTTTTTTAGCAAAAATTGAAAGAAGAGAATCCCGAAGGAGAAGTTGTGGTATATTTTTTTCGTATTTATTCTATAACATAATTAATAGTTAATTAATTAAATGTTTTTTAGATCAATATTGATGATATCTTTTTGGAGGACCGACGTGAAAAGAGAAGTTCAAGAAGAAAACTTAAAGATGGTTCTTTTGCAATTACTGGGGTAAAAGAAACAAATTTTTCCAATTTTTCTTTTTAATAAAATTCTTTTTTTTTTAGAATTTATTTCTCTTTATTCATCTTACGGTCCTAGCAATTTGCGTTTTGCCTATTTTTTATTTTCATCTAAAATATTCAAGAAATTTTTAATGAAAAAAAGAAGAATTTCGACCTAAGATTTATCCATTTTACGGAGCTAGTACTCTATGTTTTGCCTATTTTATATTTTCTCCTCAAATATTCAGGAAATTTTTAAAAAAGAAGAATTTTGACTTGGATTTTTTTTTCAAAATTTAATTATACAAGTATTGTATCTATTATTTTTTATAATAAAATTTAAAAATGACATTTCATTTTATTTATTGAAAAAGTTTTAAGTTGAGGTCTGCAAAAAATCTATTCGTTGCTCTATCAGTTGATAAAAACAAAAAGATATAGGGCCATTTTCATAATCAAATTTAACACTTTAACTTTAAAATAAGACTAGAATTTTTCGTTTTTATAATATTAATATATTAAAATCTTTAAGTAGTTTTAACTAAAGTATTAAAGTGACGTTGAAAATGGTCCAATATAAATTACCTTTTATAATCACTGACAGTTGAGGTTAGAGTGATTCCAATTTAAGATAATAAACTAGCAATTCGGATATAGGTTCACTCGAGAGATACACATTATAAAAACGAAAATTAATAAATTATTGTTAATTTTTTCGAACTCTTGAAGAAACAAAATAAAAAAAGAACACTTAAGTTGAGAATTCACAACAATTAGAAAGATTTTACTGGCACTCAGGATATTGGACGACTGGAGCGCCGCATAACGGACTATTGGACAACTAATTAGGAGATGAAAGTGAATAACATTTATAAGAAAAAAGTTTTAAGAATAAAACAAAAAGACTAGACTTATTTAAAATAATTGGTAAAGATTGATAATAGTGAAAAAGGAAATACTAATTAAGAAAGTGGCTGTGTGAATGTAGAATAATGAAAGCAGGAGCAGCCAAAAGAAAGCCTCCGAATTTCGACAATCTATCGAGACCGGTCAATTTGATTGCATCATCTTCAGGCGTTTGACATTGTTTATAGTCTGGAGTTAGTTAAATATAATACAAATATATAGATTACACCAGATGTACATTATATTTGACTTTAAGTTCTCTTTAGTTTACTTTATGAGAATAATCAACTTTTCGTCAAATATACATATGATACAATTTATATAATTGGCATAGCCAGAAATTTTTGATGGGGGGTTCAAGAAATTTTTTTTTTAATTTGAAAAATTTAACATTATTTTAGTGTAATTATAAATCATTTTGGTTTTTTTTTTTTAGCTAAAGTAAATTATTATATTTTATTTTATCTTACCCTATATTAATTATAACTTGTATTATAGAGCTTAAATATCTAGTCATGGCTTAGGTCCAATGGGGGGGGGGGGAGTTTGAACCCCAACCCCCCCCCCCCCGGCTACGCCTATGGTAGGCCTAATATATTATTAATTGTTAAAATCCAATTTAAAAAGAAAAGGTAGATATTTATTTTCAAGATGGAGAATATCTTTTTTGAGTGCGCTGTTTTCTAGTCAATCGATAGATTTGCATTAACAATAGAAAAAAAAAAACTTCACTTTTGTTTTTACGAATTGAAATTTAAAAATTTATTAATCCACTATAATTAATTATTTATGAATGTTTTATCTTCTCTTACTATTCTTGTATTTATAAAATTTACATAATTGGATTGGAAAGCATCCAATTTTAAAAAATTAATTTCATTCTTTTCAATTTTAGTATATTGTAATGGAAATAAAAGGGGAGGTTTTTTTGAATTGTTTATTAAAAAAAAAAAAAAAGAAAATGCTCATATTTCACATACCGCATTATTTTTGAATGGCATTTCTTTTTTATACGACATGATATATTGTTTTTAATCCTAAGAGAATGGTCTCTAAAAAAAAGGACTCCAACGCAGCTCTTCTATTTGTATCCACTGGTATTATATTCAATAACATGAATAATAAAATGTTTTTAATATAAAAATCCGCACTTAAAGGAGAGAGAGAGAGTTTCCTGATGAAAAATTAAACTCTATGAAAAAGCGCACTAAAATAATTCTAATCCATAGAAAAAAAAAACGGTGCGACTTAACGCTGCACACCAGTTTTTTTTGTGTCGAAATATATTTAGTTTCCCATAGCTCCTTAGTTTCAAGCTTGCATTTCATAAGTAAAAAACCTGGTATGACTGGTCGCACCCCAACTTTCGATTACCGAAGTCTTCTATCTTTCCTAAGAAGTTCAAGAGTAAAGTGTGCTTCAAACAATTTTGAGGGCAAAAAGAGAATATACATTTTAAACAGAGAATCCTAAATAAATACAAAATTTAGAAAAATTTTTTTTTAATGTATAAAAAGTTCCAAAAGGAACTTTTGAATCGAAATTAACATGCAAATCCACATAGGGAGTTAACATTGGCTCTATGGAAGGAACAGCCGGAAAATGGATTTGAAAGATCTGAAATTCATCAGTAAAGTGTACTTCAAACAATTTTCACGAAAAATTTTATTAATATACTTTTTAAAGAGCATCTAAAAAATAGTTGATTTATAAATTTTAAGCAAAATCGTTAGAGCTAATTTTGAGAATATCAACAAAAAAAAACTGAAAATGTAGCCTACATCAGTAAAATAGTAGTATTTTTTGACCGATTTTGTTCAAAAGCTTATTTTAACTGACCTGGAGAGTATCTAACTTAAATATATAATTTCTACCTCGTAGCTCATTTCCTTCATTCTTAAAATCGTCATAGACAGACCAGGTAGCGGAAACCACATTTTTCGTTCAGCGGACCTCAAAACGTATTTCAATCAAAATCTTGACATCGAATTTTTGACATCATCGCAATACTTTCTCACTATATATTAAATATAGGTAAGAGAAAGTCAAATTTCTAAATTTTGTTTAATAATCCATAGAAAATGAATTTCTTTCAGTAATATAACTAATACGTAAGGAATTATTCATTTGATTAAGTAATTAGCATTTTTTTTTTGTCATTTTTTTAAATTTAAACTTAAACAAAATGGAATATTGATTATAAGTGTGTCATTTCTCTTGAAATTGAATGTAATGCTTTAATAAACTAAAGTGGCTATCTTTCGTTTCGTCCTTTTTTTTAACCACATTTTTTTTTCTTTTTTTTGATGAGTGGCTGTCATTCTATTTCCCATTTCATCAAAATCATCGCTCTTTTCTCTTTTCGAACTAATCAGTTTAAGTGAGTCAACCCCAAGGCCCTTTTAATTTTCCATCACTATTCACTTTATGTTATTTGGTGACAGACAACTATTCATAATTTCAAATACACGACTTATATAATAGATATAAATATATTTTTCTGTCATATCAATTTAAATTTTTTTTTTTTTTTTTTTTTTTTTATTAAAAAAGAATTATGTATGGAATTTCTTGGAAAAAAATAATGGAATTTTTAATGAGTTTGTTTTAAAATGAAAATAATATTGTTTTTACTTTCTCTTACCCTATATATGAAATATATAGAGAGAGAAAGTATTATTGTTTTTTTTTTCTATTTGCAATATACAAGCAAAAATTTCAAGAGCTCAAAAGTGGCTGAAATAAAATATATTAATAGGTTATAAATTTTTCTTAGATTTAATATAGCAGAAATAAAAAACTATTGATATTTAAAAGGAAAATTTCCTCAAAAATCCTGCTTTTTTGTCTTTATCTGCATATTGATATCTAAGGTCAATTAGAACTTGTTTGGTCAAATGCTTTAATTAATATCATAAAAAATAATTTTCATTTTAAAAAATGTCTTTTTAATTTAAATTCATTTAAAAAAATGTATTGTACAGTGAGGGACAACATTAAGTCCCACCCATGCGACGGTAATACTTAGTAGTATAAATAATTTATTCTCCCATCATCAGTCTTTCATATTGTGTATGTCTTTGAGTTGTCATATGGGCACAATACAATTATATGTATGGACGAATTATGCATTTAGCTTATTCAGTGAGAATCTCACTAACAACTCCGGGACAATTTGAAAGAATGATGATGGAGAACAAAATTTTCTCGAAACGTTGAAATTGTTAAAAATCAGAAGCTTCATTTTTTTTGACTGCTCCTGCTCCTCTTCCTTTTGCATAAATCAACAGCCACGGGCTTCATTAATTATATTTGTCAATATTTAACAAAATTAATCCAAAAAATCTGGTGAAATTAATAGTAGACTACATCACACAACTTTATATTCGAAATAATGATAGTAGCTATTTAACAATTAGAATTTTGGTGTGTCAAATGAACAATTGTAGGCAAAGATAAATGGCTAAGATTTTGGCAGTAAATAAAAATCAATTTCGGTGAGTTTTATAATCCGTATATTACGGATGCATTGACAGCAATCAATCATCAGCGGCTGAAAAAACATATTAACAATGTGAGTTACGTATAGACAATTATGTTGTTACAATAATATTTAAATTAAATATTATTATCATTACTAGTCTATATCTGCTTGTGTCTGTCTCTTTCGCTAGTAACGGGAAGCGTAGTCAGAGAGGGAAATTTAAAACCTATTTTACAATATATTTAAAACTCGAATTTATTGAGTTGCATAGTGGTTAGGGGCTTTAGCAACTAAAAAAGTAACAAATCTATTGCTTTAACCCATAAAGCCCCGGGCATATTATTTGATTATCAAATCACCATATGTAAATTGTGTAGTTTGCGTTTGATAAATAAGCGATGTAAATAATTGTAATATTGTATATTAAAGTTTATTTTTTGTTTTTATAGGCCCCGGGCAAATCTATGCAACTTTATTTTAATATTAATATTGCATACGTGTAATTTCTTTGCAAAATTTCTTTGATATTTTATTTCACACCAACCATCTGTTGATGAATTATCATCAAAGCTTATTTTAAACGAATATTTGTATATTTGAAATAAAATTTAGGTTAAATATAGATACAGTAGTATGTAACATACTAATTACATGGATTTATGTATTACTCATATGCTTTGTATTAAAATCCACGGTATTAGGAATGCATTATCGGCGTCTGCAGTCATTAATATCGCATGTTTGCTTTGTGGATTATCCGGGCAAATGCGTCAGATTGTGGCCATCTGTAAACCTGCCCCAAACATCTATCTCTCTGTCCCTCTCTCTTGTCCAATTCAAAGGTGTTATGGGGAACTGGAAACAGTTAAGTCGCCCGTTCAAAGCAGTATTAGCTAGGGAATATTTATGTAGTGGGGGAGGTGAGAAGGGGGGAGGGATAAAGCAAATAAAATAAAATCCGAATTGTAGAAAGTCAATATTTGATAAAAAAAAAAAAAGTTTGGATGCTCAATGCTTATATTAGGCTATAATTAAATAATCTGCCGACATTTCAATTATTTTTTATTAATGAAATTTGAGAATTTTTTAGTCATCAGAGTTTTAAATTTTTGTACAGACTATTTATTACAAGAAGAATTATGATTATGATGTATTCTTAATGGAGTTTGCTGTAAACTGATATATTTCAATGTCAATAAAATAACGTAGATCTATTGATTTGTACTTATCTTTAAAGCAAAGGCGCTAATGCCTCAAACAATCTTTGAATATTTAAACTATATATATTTATATAGGCTAGTTAAACATAGCTATTTTAATTGTTAAAAAAGGTTTGAATGCTACTTTGCCTACTGTCTAGGGCTTGAAATATTTGATATATTTATTCATCTCAAAAATAATCATAATAATAATAATAATTAATAATTGAAGCTTGCAGCTAATAATAATAATGAGACTAAACTATCCCACATCTTTAAACTTTTGATACGATTAAATAAAAATTAATAATTTATGTATTTTTTAAATTTATATATCCTTTACCTCCCCTTCTAGAGGTTTCGGATACAAATTATACAAAAAAAATAATAATAATAATAATAATAATTTATGTATATAATGTCTAAATTAATTGTTAGCCATAATTTTAGTAGACGGGTAGCGAACACAGACCCATGTAACGTAAAGGAAGCCTTCAAAGAACTGGCAACAAGAAAAATTGGAAACTCCGGGTTCATAGGCAACCAATGTGCTTTTGCTTGCAATATAATTGCATATCTATTAGGCGTTTTTCTATCAATTAACAAACGCCCTTTGCGATCCAACCTTAAAATTCTAATAAAAAATAATTTTCATGGTTAAAATTTCAATTTAAAAAAAATCATTTTCTTGAAATTTTTTCCTGAAGGGGTACGGGCCCTTTAAGCTTAAAATTTCAATAAAAAAAATTATTTTCTTGAAATTTTTTCCTGAAGGGGCCCGGGTCCTTTAAGCTCAAATCTTAAAATTTCAATTTAAAAAAAATTTGTCCATTTGTCCAACCTGACCCTATTTAGTACCAGAAGCTAATGTTTTTCATCTGAGCCACGCGCTAATTAATATAATATTTAAATGCCAACACCTGCCGAAAAAGAATTTAAAAAATCTCTATTTTTTTTTTTTTTTTTGCTTGAAATTCTAACATCCAGAATAAATAATAATTCAGTTTCTTATTCTCCAAAATACGTTAAACGTTATATATGAAAAAGATTTTTAAAATGGCTCTTCAGTAGGCTATATAGTAAATATTCATATAAAAAAAATGTATAAAAAAAAGATATTTACGTTCAAAATAAAAATATGAAACTTAATAAAGACCTTAAAGTGAATTTCCTCTTTTAAATCCTTTAAAATTCCCTGAAAAGTGGGGTGTTTTTTGTGCTGGTTATATAGATAATAAACAAAATATTGTAATATAAGTAAAATAAAATAACAATAGCTTAAATTTTTGATCAGTTCAGTCAAGATAAGCATCTCAATTTAGGGAAGAGAGCAATAAGCAATAATAGGATTGATTCTTAGGGAGCCTTCAAAACATATTGTAACTTTTCCAATCAGTCTGCACGCGAGTTGACTTCTTTCTTTGCGAAACAAAAAAAAAATCCTTTGGATTTAGAACAAGGATCAAAGAAAAAAAGAGATGATTAAAAATTGTTTTTGTAAAAAAAAAAAAACACATAGTACTTATATTCTTCAAAGAAAGGGTATTACCAGTGGCAGAGTTTTTTAATTAAATAACTTTAATGAAATTAGAAAAAAAAACACAAATAATAGATTAATTTTGTTATTCTTTTCAAAAAAAGAGAGATACAGAGGAAATAAATAAATTGTTCTTTCAAAAAGATTTTTTTTTCTAAATTCGAAATTTTACTTAACTAATAATTTAAGTTGGGCCAATAAATATTGTATCGTATAGTCGTTTTCAAATCCAATGTGTGCACTTGCCATTCAAGTGAACTAACCTCTAAAGGACCGTTACGTTTATTTTATATGCAACGCGCCATCTACACTCATTTCCATGAAGTTAGACACAAACATCAGTGCCATCTACAATAATTCCCATGAAGATAAACACAATCATCAAAGCAAGTGTTTACATAAAAAGAATGATGTTACAATAAGTCTTTTAAATTTGATTTTTTAACCAAGATGGTAGAAAATATTAAATTATTCCACTAATATTAGAATAAGCAGCTGAAATGTTGTACAGTATTTATATTTTTAATAAATAATTAATAACAAAAATGGTCTATAATCAAAAGGCCCCATAATAATAGTAATACAAACCACAAAAGCGTTATTTAATAAGTTTGCTTATCTTAGTATAAGAAAGGTGTGAGATGTTCTGTCACACCTGATTTTTTGTGTCAAGTTGTTTTCTAGAGTATTTTTTAGAAAAAATTTAATCATTGGAAAATATTTATATTGATATTTTCTTAACTTATGAAAAAATATTAAAAAGAAAAAACTCTAGAGGGATTGAGAAAGATATTAAATAAATAAATCTGATTTCCCTATATAGGAGGCTCCGATAATAATAGTAATATTTGAGTTTTTAATCAATAAACATGAATATTATATTGAATGTTAGTATGGTAATGTTCAACGGATAAATCGTGGTGAAGGAAACATGAATTCGCGGACTATGAATTCGAGATGATAAAAGGATAAGTGTTGACACTTTTAGTAATCCCATAAAACATAGATATGCAAATAAAATTCCAGTTTTATGACGAAATGACGGTTAAGCGAAATGCCCTGTTCTATTTTATTTGCTAAAATGTTATTAGAATAATGTTTCTCTGAGAAAAAGAAAAAAGAAAAGAGACGGTAGAATTTCGAATAATTCCATCTTTTTCAATTTATTTTGAATATTTTATAACACTTTGGAAATTGACAAACCGTATCGTTTAATATCTTATATAATAAGTTATCAAATATTGAATATATAAGATATTTTCATTCAGGAATATTTTCGAAAAAATAAAATGATATACAATAGATGTTAATCAGTAAAGTACTAGTTCAAAAGCTTCGAGTCACGTGCCAGGAGGATACCTAACTTAAATATAAAATTTCAACCTCATAGGTGTTCTTGAGATATTTTGTTCACAGACACACAGAGAGACCATGTAGCGACCCCAAACCACTTTTTTGGATTCAGGGGACCTCAAAACGTGTATATCCATCAAAATCTCGACATCGAATTTTTGACATGAATCCAATACTTTCTCTCTATATATATTACATATATATTAACATACATAGAGGTAAGAGAAAGTAAAAATTGCTTCTATTAAATTTTATTCAATGATACGGTGACCATAATTCAATAGGACACAGTTCTGCTAGTATCATATCCATCCATTAATTGTCCTTATTCAATAACTTCCTATATAAAAAGATTTAAAAATTTTTACTTTATTAAACCCCACATCTTATTTTTAGTTAGTTCAACGATCAAAAAGTAAGTGAGCGTGGAACCTTTCTAGCTAAAAGAAATTAATAACAGAAGAAATATGATCCAATAAATAATCTGTTTTTAAAATATCGTTACTTTAATGAAAAAGTTTAAATTGACTTGAAAATGACTGCGATTTCTTAACAAATTAAGAAAGGATCTTTTTAGAAAATAAAAGGAGAGACGTAGTCGCAATTCATCTCTTAACACATTGAAATGTTGAACAGAGAGTTTCACAGAGTGAGGGGAAAAAGAGAGGAAAAAAAAAGACCGACCGTTTTGCTCCCTCTATATAAAAAGTTAAACATCTCTTTCGTTTGACCTCAAGTCAAAAGTTTTTGGCTCAAAAAACCAAAGTCTCGAACTAACTATAGCATTAAAAAAAAGCTCTTTAGAGAAAATTATGCGGAAGTAATAAATAATTAAATTAAGAAATAAAAAACAAATCTAATGATCCTCTGCGACATGGCAGTGATAGAGTACTCGCTGCAGTGCTAGAGGTCAGAGGTTCGTTTCCTATCCTAAGCGACAATCATTTATTTGACTACCAATCAAATGAAATAAATATGAAATAGACGGAAAAAACAAAGAGAACTTCAAAACCCTAAGCATCTTTTATTTCAATGAATAAATGTGGTTCGGGTTTGAAGCTAGACAACCCAAATGGACAATCCATTGATAAGTGTAGAAGTTAGAAAAAATTATTTGTTAGAAATTATCAAATTGAACATGTCCCCCCTCCCTCTCGAGAGGTTAGTGGTATTGACAAATATCATTATTGATAATTTAAAAGCCAAGGGAAGTGGGTTCGGGCCCCAGAGGCCAGTCCGATGAATATTTATATGTATTGAAATCATTTGAATACCAAATGGTGTAAATAAATGTGCCTGGATAATTTGTATCAAAATAAGACCTAAATAAAGCCTATTTGTGTATTTTTTATATATTGCCTAAGATGCAAAAAAAAAAAAACGTAAAAAAAAACTATTAATGTTCAGTCTATACGAATTCTGGAGTAATTAATCGAAAAACCTATTAATGAATTGAGATGACTATTTGGATACTTATTAATTAAATACAAATAAATTTATGCACATCATATTATCTTTTATATGACTATTTAATACTTAATACGTATTTCTACACTCACTGTATCATCTTCAGAAGTAATTTGACGACTTCTGAAAATAACACAAAATATCTAAGTTTTAAGGGGGTTCAGGAACGTCGTCTAAACGTACTTTAAAAAAAACTAGCCTATTACAAGGAATTTTTCAATGCGGTTTTTTACTTTCTCTTACCTATGTATATATGTAATATATATATAGAGAGAAAGTATTGGATTCATGTCAAAAATTCGATGTCGAGATTTTGATGGATCTTTACGTTTTGAGGTCCCCTGAATCCAAAAAAGTGGTTTTCGCGACATGGTCTGTCTGTGGGTGGGTGGGTGGGTGGGTGTGTGGGTGGGTGTGTGTTCAATTTTAAGCATGAAGGAATTGAGCTATGAGGCTGAAATTTTATATTTAAGTTAATCACCCCCGGGACCGGAAAAATAAGCTTTTAATCAAAATCGCCCAAAGACTACTAGTACTTTACTGATGTACTTTTTCAGTTTTTTTCGATTTTCTCAAAATTCGCTCTAACGATTTTGATTAAAATTCAAAAATCAATTATTTTTTAGATGCTCTTTCAAATGTATATTCTCGTTTTGCCCTCAAAATTGTTTGAAGCACACTTTACTCTTGTGCTTCATAGGAAAGATAGGAGAAATGGTTGCCATGGTAACAAAATATAAATATTTTCCCATACTTATAAATTTTACATCTGAATTCAAATATTCCCTACTACCGGGAACTAAATACATGTCGACACAAAAAATCTGGTGGACAAGCACAGAACACAACTTTCGATTACCGAAGGTAAGAGAAAGTTGTGTGCTGTGCGCAGGTCACACCAGATTTTTTTTAATGAATTAAATTCATAAGAGATTATTGAGACATCGAGCTGTAATTTTTTTAATGACTTATTAAAAAATTATCGTAATTAATTTTTTTGTTATCAAGCAAATACAAAAAAACAATCTGTCCCAATAATCTTTAATTTTTTTTTTTTTTAATTTAAAAATGAATTTATTGTTATTATTAATCACATATTAATTAAGAAATTTTTAAAATAAGCTTAGATGATTATTTAAAAATCAAATGTCAAATTAGTTCAGCATTCTTGCAATAGATGGCAGGCTAGTCTAACAGCCGATGCCCTAATAGGGTAGGGTGAACTCCTCAAGCTTAAAGAAAAACTCAAAATTAATATATCTTTACTTTTTTCTTTTGTTTTAGGTAAGTGGAGTTATGCTGAATGATGAAGATTTTATCTAATCTAATGCTGGTCGATTCATAGAGAAGGAAGGTATCGTTATAATTCTAATTTTTATAATTGATTAATAAAATAAAAGTAAAAACGAACTAAAAATAATAATTAATAAATTTTTTTGTCATTTCGCGGCTGCTGAGGCCATTTGACTTGACAGATTTATTTAACCTACCCTCCTGTGGTCGACAGGTTAGAGATGTTGACAAATGTCAATATTGATAATCTTGAAGAAGGGGAACCGTGTAAATTATTTTAATAATGTTATGTTGATGGGTTCTTGATGAAATTAAATATTTTTTTACAATACAAAATAAATTCATAAAGTTTTATTAATTATCATATCCCGATCTTATGTAAGAAAGGTATGGATATTATTGCAAATAAGGGTCAAATCCCTGTTGGGTTTTAATATTTTCCATTAGTTTGCTTAGTTTATTAAGTGGCAAATTAGTTTTCAACTCGATCTTTAACTGGCCTTTAGTCTATTTCCATATTCTCTTGTCCGAGGCACATCTCAAAGTCCAGTATAGGGCCAGGGGGGAGGGGGGGGGGGTACAAATACAAAAGTATTCATCCTCGTCTAAGCTACAATTTGTTAACTTTTTTTTTTTTTTTTTTTTTTTTTTTAAAAACATTCACACTTTTTTCTCATTCACACACACATTCACACAGTCTTTTCGGCAACTGAGGCCATTTAAGACTTTTGACGATAATCAGTATGTTTAATATATCAATTGTGGGGTCCAGGCATTTTTATTTAAGTCATTTGGTATCCAAATGCCTTAAATAAAATTATCGGACTGCCTGGGATCCGAACCCGAGACGTTCGGTATGGAAGGTAGGCACGCTACCAACTACTCCAAGCCCCTTGGGCAATTTGTTAACTTACCATATGTATAATAAATCATTTTAAAACAAAACAAAAAAGTTATTGATTAAATTTTGCAACTGATGGAATGGCCGAGTTTCGAAATTAACAAGTGAAACAGACTATGGCTGATGTCTATTATCTCTCGAAGCCTGACTGCACAAGTGATTTAATCAAATTAATTAAATGGGAGGGTTTAGTTTCGTAGGGTTGGCCCTTCGTCAAATTTCGCCAGCGGAGGGGCTTTCCGTGATATTGGATTAATCTATTATTGTATATACAGGATGATGCGCAAGATATGCCCATCCATAATCTTACAAGAATTCTATAACACACTTTCCAGTTCTGTGATTACCATATACCTCTATGTATAACTATATCTTAATTCAATGAGAAATCTGGTGGATGATTAAATAACTAAATTGATAATTTGAAAAAAAAAAAAAAAAAGAATGGTCAAGAGTTTAAAATAATATTTCCAATAATTTTGGTAGATAGAAAATAATAACAAGGTGCATTATCCGAAGATCCTATTCAGGATCTGGATTTAGATCTAGATCAACTGATCGGATTGCGATCCGTTTTTAGTGGATTTCGCCCAACATTGAAGTCAAAATTCTTAGGGGGCTCAAAAATTAATGTAAGAATATAATGACTAATAACTACAATAATTATTTAGATAATTGGAGAATTTTCAATTTCAATTACCCCCTTTGTAGGAACGATAAAAGATACCATTAGAATTAAAAAACAAAAATCCAATCTTTGAAGATTAGGCCAATGACCAAAAAATTATCGATATATAGAATTCATTTTTAAAAATAAAGGGAATATGTAAGAATGCATCCAAAGATGCTGAAAAGCCTCATCTCTCTATTTTCTCTCTTAAAAGGAAACAAACACATTTTCTTGAAGGAAATAGAAGACAAATCGAGTAACTATCCCATCCCCTCTGTCTTCTATTCCCTTTTGGACACAACAACATCATGAGTTGATATTAATCATGACTTCTGACTGCGGTTTCCTTGCATCAGCAAAAATCGAACCAACTCATTAGTCACCCTGTCTGTCTCTCTTTCTCGTTTTGACTCTCTGAAGACAAGAGTCAGCCGCAGGTCTTGATTAAAATTAAATTGGAATTTCTCTCTCTCTCTATTCCACCATCCTATTCTCCTTTGGAAATGTATATCTTTTTTTTTTTTGTAATAACCCATAAAGTTGAAGGAAAATTATTCTGATCAGGTTGAAGAAGAAGAAGAAATATAAGTAAAAAGGGAGAAGTCGATCTTAGAAGTTAGAATATGCAATAAATTTCCAGAGACAATGTATAATAAATTAAAATATAATTAATAAAACTTTTTTTCTTAACTTTGAAAATATTCAACAATTTTTTTTAGATTTTAATAAAAAAAAACATTGCTAAGGGAAAATAAAACTTCTCGACATATCTGAGGATAAAAATTTTGAGAAAATGAATTAACAAGAATAAAGTCCGGTTGTTTTACTTTTAGTCAACTAGCAAATTTATCCGACAGATAGAAAATCATCGATATAGTAAACAAGAACAAGCTTCATTTTCAAGCTAAAAAAAATGATTTTTTTCACATATAACACACCTATCTGAGGGAAAGTTTTTCATATGATTAGCTTAACTAGATTCGAAAGTCATAGTCAACTAGCTTATCCGCGGGATAGCTAATTAAATTAAAAGTGAAGCAAAGATATCAAGAAAAAATATTCAATTAGAAATAAGTATTTGTTTAGAAATAGTACTTAAATATATTTATTTAAGCTCAATATAACTAGATAAATAATTACACTAGGGCACTATATAATTTCTTTCGATTAAAATATAGGGCTATTTGATTATAACTCACCATGCCTGATGATTAATGTGAAGTAAGTTGATTTTAAAGGTTTACTTTGGAGAGACGAAAAGATCAAACGCCATCACCGAGTGAACTCACTGAAATCAAAGAGAGAAAGAGTTTTTAATTTCATAATTAATATCCTACTCTATACTAATATTTTAATTTAAAAATGTGTATTTCTACTTTCTCTTACCTATATATGTTAATATATAGAGAGAAAATATTGGATTCATGTCAAAAATTCGATGTTAATATTAAGATTTTGATGGATATACACGTTTTGAGGTCCCTAAATCCAAAAAAGTGGTTAAATCTTTTGAAGCACACTTTACTTTTGTACTTCATAGGAAAGATAAGAGAAATGGTTGCCATATCAAAATATAAATATTTTCCCATAGGCCTAATTATAGATTTTACATCTTGAATTCTAATATCTCGGGAGAAACTAAATATACGTCGACACGAAAAATCTGGTGGGACCAGTCACACCAGTTTTTACTTTCTCTTACCCTATATATATTTTTTTTTTGGAGAGACAACACCCCTAAGGTCTATTTTTTGCCCAAAAAAACTTTGAAACGATTAAAAAATTCTGGCAATTAGAAAAATTGTTTTCAAGTCTTTTTCGGCATTTGAGGCTATTGAGACCACGACTTACAATTTATTTGTAATTGGAAGCAAATTCAATTAAAATAATTTTTTTTTTTGCCCGGGACAAAAACTGTTTTATTTTGTGAGTCAAAATAATTATTTTGTTTTATAAATATTTAATTAGATTATTTAGGATATCCAAAGATTATGGGATAATGAACGTCATAAGGGTCATTCAATCATAAATCTATCATATCAAAATTAGCTTAAGCCTCTATAATTACCCTAATTAAATTCACTTATCAGTGAAAACATATTCGATAATATTCCAATTTTTTTTTTTTTCTCATTCTGTGATATACAAATTTCGCCAAAAGAGGGTGGGTATAAATAATTATATGTAGGCATATTTTAAATTTTTATACTTGTCGTGTTTAATCAAACAGAGAATAATTAATAAAAAATTATTTTTGTTCTAAGTGATGATCCTCAATGAATCACTTCTATCTTACTTATGCTAATAGAATTCATCTTTTATTTTTGGAGATTTAAATAGAATTTATGAACTCCACACGTCTGCTTATTATATTTATACCTCGATAAAAAGAATAAAAATGTTTGAAATTCAATATTCTCTATAAGGGATTAGTGATGAATTGGAAACAGAGGTCGAAAAGAAGATATAGTGCTTTTTTATTAAATGTATTTCCCATCAAGATGATAAATGTGGGATAAAATAAACATAAGTAGATTTGATTTTTCACTTGAATATTCATGCTCGATGAATTTTTTATCCTCCATTTAATTTTGAAAAGGTTTTCGTATGTCAAATTTTTTTTTATATATATAAGTTATAAGATAGGACAATCAATTTTTACTTTCTCTTACCCTATATATGAAATGTATAGAGAGAATGATTTTTGAATTTTAATCAAAATCGTTGAAGCTAATTTTGAGAAAATCAAAAAACCGAAAAAGTACATCAGTTAAGTACTAGTACTCTTTGGTCGATTTTGTTTAAAAGCTTATTTTCACGCTCCAGGAGGGTGTCTAAATGAAAATATAAAATTTCAACCACCTAGCCTAATTCCTTCAATCTTTAAATTGGGTACAGACACACAGAACAGACAGACAGACCATGTCGCGAAAACCACTTTTTTGGATTCAGGAGACCTCAAAACGTGTATATCCATCAAAATCTCGACATCGAATTTTTGACATGAATCCAATACTTTCTATATATATATATATTAACATATATAGATGTAAGAGAAAGTAAAATTTGAAGTTATGAATCTAATGATTAAATAAATATATGACTCTCCCCTTCCCCTCCTCTTTCAAATAAATAAAAATAAACAATGTATTATACTCTCAGTGTATACATAAATTTGATATTCATGTCATTTCTAATTAATTTAGTTTAAAAAACGAAAATATTCATTTAATTAATAAAACATGTGCTTGAAAAAAAAATGTCTCTATCCCTTTCGTTTTTGGTTTTTCACCAACCACGACTGAACAACGAGGTCTGAAGGTAATTGAATATTCGAGAAGGTACGAAATTGCCACATCTGTCCTTTAGCCGGCGCCCTAAGGCTCTAACAAGCCCTGAAATTCCAGGGTCTCTAGAGGAATGGTGTGGAATGTGTCCCTCGTTTGGCCAATAGTTCACCGCGAAGGACACGACTTATCAGTGGTGGTGGAATTCGCTATTCTGTTATTTCCATTTGAATTTAAGCCCCTTTGTCTCGAAGAGAAGCTTAACAAAAGAAAAACAACTTTTAATCTAAAGAATTATTTAAATTGAAGAATTTAATCATTTATTAGATAGCCATTGGTATTTTAAACCGTTAAAAATGGAGGCAATTTCGGTCCCTACTCTAATTTAAGTGTATTTTTCTTTTTCAATTTGATTCAGTATCGTGGGATAATTCACGTAAACAAAGTAATAAGCAGTTTATCAGAAGAAAGAGTTAATAATAATGGTCATCACTCTTTACTAGAAAATGAGACACATTTCCAAATAAGAATTGAAAACTCCTGGGACACCCTTATAAAATTATTTAAGACAGTTAGTTCTTTTACAAATATTGGAGAATGCACATAATTTTTTTTTTTTTTTTATTTATTTAAGGTAGAGCTACTCGGCCATTCCTCACAATACATATACATATAAAATTACAAAATATCTATGTAAAATACAATAATAAAACAAACAAAGCACTAAAAATACAATAATAAAACAAACAAAGCAATAAAAATACAATAATAAAACAAACAAAGCACTAAAAATACAATAATAAAACAAACAAAGGAATAAAAATACAATAATAAAACAAACATAAAGCAATAAAAATACAATAATAAAATAAAATTAAAACAATAGTAAAACAAGATCAATACAATACTAAAACAATATCAAAGCAATACTAATCACTAAATTTGGAGGCGATAACCTGGGGCTTAGTAATTCGAGGTAAAATTGGTCTCGAGTTCTAACCCGGCTTGCCGAAAAAATTCAGCCAAGTCGAGCGTCTCTACTGGAGCAATGGGAATATAATCTCCAGTTCCAGGCACCTATGGCCTGAGGGTTGGGCATGAACCATTCGTAGATTGATCTCAGGGGCCTTGTACCCGAGGCAGAGAAGACCCACAACATCAATCAATCACTAAATTTGTTGAAATTTATTCAAAAAAATTTATTGTAGATCTTTAGTGTGCAGCAAATTATGGCTAATAATATATTAATCAGTCAGTTTTAAAGCTAAGAGATTTATTTTATTTAAAAACACACAATTAAATAATCGGTATAATTTATGCTTGTTTATTAATTATGTTATTCAATTATATTATATTTTTATTCTATGTTTTATGTAAACAGAGCGTATTTATTACTGATTCCATTTAGATCTAAAAATATATTTGTTCCCAACAGGTGGTTAACGAACCATGAGACGGACATAAGGGAATAAAAAATAAAAGGCTTGACCTAATTCACATTTATCGTAATGTAATTTGGGGGCGGGTTTCGAATTTCCGTTTATGTTTAATTTAAAAGCATAACTTTGGTTAGGCAAAACAACGAAAGCGAAAATAAATAAATTTATTCATTAAATAATTTTTATTTTCTCAATCAAAACTCTGAGTCTACAGTACTTTTAATTTTAAATATATACGTATATAATATTTCGTTTATTTTTAAAGTGTTTATTCATTGTTCTGACAAGTGAGATCAAAAATTAAAAATAGCCTATTTTTACATGCCAAAACGACAATGCCTTTTGTTTACTATAATATGAGAATAATTGACAGATAATCTAGCTCAGAGACTCCAAAACTTCCTTCAATAGAATCACAAAACCACTAAATTTCTAATATTTTTACTAGCTAAGCAACTCCCTTTCTCTTCATCCGTGATTCTTCTTAAGTGAAGCCTTTAAAACCCTTTAGGTTTCTCTTTTAACGGTCAGAGTGTAATTAATTTTAATTATTTAAAGGTGAATTATTTGGATTAATTAAATTTTTAAAAGTTTTTCAAGTTCTAAACAATCCTAAATGTATTTTCAATGCGGAAACAAAAACAAAAAAAAAAATAAATAAATAAAACGCCTTAAAGAGAGGAAATTAAAAGGGAAATACTTTCTACGGGTTGCATACCTTCACGGGGAATACACGCTTTGGGAAACTTCGAGTACTAACACTTTACTAATGTATTGTACTTTTTTAGTTTTTTCCAATTTTATAAAACACCGAGCTCCAGCTCAGTCATCCCGGAACTTAATGTTTAAATTAGACCATGATTGCTTTGCCCGTTAAATTGAAATTATTAAAAATTTATAATATACGAGGTATTATATTATTAAATAAAAAATTATATTCAATTATAAGATTATTAGCAAATTATTTATTTATATTAATGAATTACAATGACCTCTAGTTACTTGAAAAGTAATTTTGAAGCTTATTACTCCCAAACTAGTTTAGTAAAATTAATAGTAGCCCTATAAATCAGTAACTGCATTTTTTTTATTAGAGTAAACTATCTAAAGATATTTTTTTAATTTAATTATAAATCTCTTATACATGAAGTAAAGAAAAGTAGAGAATAATATATTTCTTTAGGAAAAAGGAAGGAAATATTTTTCATTGATTCGCTAACATTTATGATTAAGTTAAAAGGGAAAGGATATTAAAACCTCCGACATTTTTCATTTAATAGCTTTGGTGGAGAAAATTCGAGTAGCGTAGTCTTTTTTTATGAATGTTTTTCTGTCATTCTTTATTCAATTCTCAAAAAAAAAAAATTTCATTTATAATAGTTAGACACAAATGTCACCATATAATTCTTTAGAAAATACGATGCTGGATAAAAGAAATTGTAAATGGTTTCCGATATTTGACAATAAATTAAAATTATATTTTTCACAAGTGAGAACCACTTGATGACAAGTATAAGTAGAGTGTCAAACCCAGACATATTAAAACTATACCTATAGAAGAATTTATTTTCTTTTAAAGATATTTAATCGCAGAAAAATTAATTAAAATATGAGTTTTTTTTTTTATTATTAATGATTGGATGAAATTGTCTAAATTAAAGATTAGTAATTAAAGTTCAAAAAATAATATGGTACTAATAGGATGTACTAGTTATGAAATGAGGTCTATGCAGTAAAATTCTAAATTTTTTTTTATTTTATTCGACTTGACCTTGCAAGGAAAATAGATATTTTATATCTATAATTATCAAGGTGTTTGTCATAAAAGCTGGTCGAATTTAATTATGATTTATGCAAAAAAGGGATAGTCAAACGGTATATTTAGGTAACATATAAATAATTACTTGGAAATTTTATGGAATGGCGCTGGTTATTAGCACATTACCTGCCTTTTGTGCTAGAGGTCAGAGATTCGGTTCGCTTTCAGAGCCAAGAATTAATGTGAATTGGCCCCAATCAATTGAAATAGGCATGGGGTCTAAATGACCTTAGATGCCGAAATAGATGTTAAAAAAAAATTAAGAAATTTAAGTATACCATATAGTGTGCTTATACCAATCCGATTTTTAAAATTCTTTCACTGACGCATAGTTGAGATCTCAAGCTAAATTATTTCAGAAAATTTTTTAAAATGAATCTTAACTCAGGCGAAATTTTATTATTAGGCCTATTACTATTTATTTTTTATAAATATTTTATAAATTTTATTTTATAACTAGCTTCAAGAGCGAGCGAAGCGCTTGTAGCTAGTTTTTTAATAAAATTTTATAAATTTTATTTTATAATTGATTTTTTAATTTTATTTTAATTAAATAGCAAAGAAAAAAAAATTTATTTCGAAATTATGTATAATTTTTATAAAACCTCTTTAGTAATTTCTATTCAATGAGTTAAAAAATTAATCTCATCATCTTTTTTTCTAATTTAATTTATCTTCAAATCTCAAAGATTCCCTCGTTATTTCCAAGACAATGGGGCAGTGAATTTTACTCTATTAATGTAAGAGAATATGTTCGAAGGGAAATTTTTTTTTAATGGTTCATTATGTTTAATAACCATTTTGAATTGTTTGACTGTTATTGTTTGAAGGCAAGCGAGTTTCTTTGAAAAGGCCCGAGTTGGATTCATCCGTTTCAAGTTGCTATGTAAGCAAAGCTTGAGTCTTAGGGCATTAAAGCCTTGGATTAACTAAGATAGGAGTTAATGGTTAGAAGATCCTTTTCACCGTTCTTGTTACTCGGAAAAAACACGAATCTAAAGGGAAGGCAGAAAACATCTTCCCCTCCATTAATTTATTTATATAATAAGTAATTATGATTATTTTATCTTATTAAATGCGTACAATGGAAAATGAGATTTCTGAATTAATTAAAACGAAATCAGATAACTTATTTTATGATAAATAAAGTTAAAAGTTAAATAGAGAGAATAAAGTTTATTTTTTTTTATATTTGAAATAAAATGTATTTATCATAACTATGTTAGTATCGAACATTAATTTTTTGTACTCAAAAAGGAAGATAGAAGCAAAAAATTCTACTGTATATAGCTTTATTTTATTTTATTGTAAAATTGTTAATTTCATGGATTAATAATTTTTATGAATTAGATTCTGATTTTAATTACATTTTTTCTCCAATTAATTACATTAATGGATGGATTACTGTTTCAAATATCTAAGTTGGTTCCAACTTAAATAATTAAAGTTAAATTATCTCAAGTATATAAAAACATTAATAATATCAATTTTAGATAAATCCGAAGGGGTTAGATTTTCCTATGGGTCGTTTTGATAACTTACCTACCCCAACATTAAAATAGCCTCCCATAGGGAGGCTATTTTAATGTTGGGGTAGGTAAGTTATCAAAACGACCCATTGAAAGCTTTTATAAGAATGTGTATTATTAATTAATAAATAGCTATCAAACAGCTATTGAATAATGAGAATAACAGGAAAAGATTAGGGGAAAGAAATAATATGAGTTCATGTTTGGTTCCTTGCATATAGGCAACCAAATAGCCTGTGATTCATTGAAGGTGACTTGGAATGATTGTGAATCTCTAGAAATTATTAACAACAAGGTTCGTTCTTGGACAGCTTCAAAGAAGTGAATTAGTATTTTACCTTCAAGTCAATTAAACATAAATTTCCTCAGCTCATCAAAATTTTATTGAACTATTAAAAACCAAGCAAACAATTCGATAATAGAAAGTTGTGTTCTGTGCTTAACACATCAGATTTTTCATGTCGACATATATTTAGTCCCCGACATTAGGCCCTACATCAGATTGAATTCAAGATGTAAAATTTTAATTTAAATATATAGGTACGGGTTCTAAATGGCCATAGATGCTGAAAAAGACTTTGTACATCAGTAAAGTACTAGTATTCTTTGGCCGATTTTGATTAAAAGCTTATTTTCACAGCTCAGGGGGAGAGGGCGAGTAACTTAAATATAAAATTTCACCATCAATTTCTTCATAATTTAAATTGAACACAGATAGACCATTTTGCGGGACTCACTTTATTGGACTCAGGGGACCTCAAAACTTCTATTTCCATCAAAATCTCGACAATTTTTGACTTGAAACCAATACTTTCTTTCTAGATATATAGCTAAGAGAAAGTTAAAAATTTTATCATTTGGAATGGGGAAGGAACTTGTGACTTTTAGTACAAGAGGCGAGACATATAATCTAATTTTAAAAATAATTATATATGTAGAATAAAACACTTAAAAACTGAATGTGAAGATTCAGTTTTGTTTATTTTTTTGGGAAAAAAATCCCATTTCTCCATTTTACTGGAGATAGAGGAAAAAATAATATAATATAGCAATGACTTAATTTCAAAGACTATGATACAGTATATTTTAAAAATTTCTAAATTACCATTTTATTTAAAGTCAAACCCCTAATTACCTAACATGTTATAAATTTAGAAAAAAAAAAGTGACTTGGTAAGTATAAACCTTAAAGAAAGCCATTAAGCGTTGTATCTCTCTCTAGTGATAATTTAATTCAAAAACCAGCAGCGAACGAACATAGCGTATAGTAGTTTTTTATGTCCTCATCCCGCTTTTTTTTTTTTTTTTTTTTAATGTTAACTTGACAAAATACAAGCCCAGCGCTTGCATTCAATTCTCAGCAGCCATATACAAGAGTATATATGGAGCGTATCGCCCAGCCACGGCACATTTATAATTCAAAAGCTATTTGAACTTGGGGGATGAAAGAGGAAAGGTTTCGGATGGGGAAGAGGGTCAGTCAGAACTGGTCCATTAACCCTCCCCAGTCCAAGTCTTAATGGCCAGCCGACATCTCCATTAAATGCCTCCACCCAGCTTTATTAATTTAATTAGAATCCCCTCATCTCCGGGTGCCGAGACCTTTTACAATGAGGCTAAGATGCTTGTCTCTTAGGATGCCCTGTATATATAGCCCACCTCATCTTCCTGCTAAGTAATTAGTAAAGCACAGTGAGCGACATGTTGAAACAATTCGGCTATTATATTTGTGGATGGGCTATTTCGTTTCTAATTATACGAATATTAATTTATAAGCTAATTATGGACATTAAGGGGATAATTTATAAAAGGGTTTTAAATAAGAATTGGAGTAATAGAGAAGATTTAAATGATTAAATAAAATACAGAATAGGATAGAATAAGAATAGATAGAATAAGATCTCAAAATGTATATTTCAGTAGAAATTGATTTTTACTTTCTCTTATCTATAGACTATATATAGAGAGAGAAAGTACAGTATTGGATTCATGGCAAAAATTAAATGTCAAGATTTTGATGGAAATTCTCGTTGAATTTGAGAATCCTTGGCGATTGTCCATTTTCATCAGGTTAATTGAAGGATCAGGATGTCATTCACCGGCTTAGGTGAGTAAATTTCTTTGGTATATATAATTTTTTTTTTAAATAAAATCACAAATTTTAATTATAATCTTATGTTATTTCAGCTTTTCTTGGCCAACGGACGCGTATTACGTTTCGACTCTCTTATTGAGTCATCCTCAGGGCCCACAATAATAAATACAAGATGATTATCTTTTATGTCATGTTCAAGTGCATTATATAAAATTTACAATTATATTCATTAACATATTTTTAAATAAAAAATAACAAAAATCATCCCAATTTAAATAGGTATAAATTGTAAATTTTATATAATGGACTTGAACATGACATAATCTTGTATTCATTATTTGTAGGCCCTGAGGATGACTCAATAAGAAAGTCGAAACGTAATAAGAATTTTCTCAAAATTCACTCTAACGATTTTGATTAAAATTCATAAATCAATTATTTTTTAGATGCTCTTTAAAATGTATGTTTTCATTATTTGCCCGCAAAATCTTTTGAAGTACACTTTAATCTTGTACTTCATGGGAAACATTTGCATGGTAACAAAAAATAAATATTTTCCATATTTATAAACTAAATATATGTGGACACAAAAAATCGGGTGTAACAAGCACTTAATACAACTTTCAATTACCTAGGTAAAAGAAAGTTGTGTGCTGTGCGACAGGACACACCAGATTTATTTATGATTATATTCTATAGGTTATATGAAAGTAAAAATTGATTTGTTATTTGTCTCTCTATGTAGTATTTATAGCTCTAGGTATAATATGAATAAATAAATAAATAAATACCCATATGATTAAAATCAATAGGTAAATTATTTCGAAATTTTTTTTTTAAATAAATATTTAATGATGTTTAGATGAAAAATATACATTGGTTTACGTTATAAAAATAACTTCCCTTAGGGCTTTTGTTTAAAGAATAAATTATTTCTCTTTAAATAAAAACGTTAAGGGTTAAATTTTTCCGGTGTTTAGAGTTATAAAAAGAAAAATTGTTTGAAATAAGTATATTAATTTCTATAATAGCCTAAATAAAAACTTGATAAGAATTTAATGATGTATAAACCAAAATATAAATTTATTTTTGGTTTAGTACCAAAAGAAATTTCCAAAAATTTAGAATTAAAAATAAGTGGTTAAATTATTCGGATTATTAATTTTATTATTAATAAATGCGAGAAAGAGTTGGGCTAAACTTTTTTGCTGTATAGAATGGGAATGTTTTTGAAGTTTTTTTTTTTCCTTTTTTAAATTATCCACTCTCTTTCATTAAGTATCCACTAAGTAACTTTTCTCATTGGTTTGATAACACCTTCAACTTTTTGGTTCAAACTTTTGATAAGTCTCAGGGAACTAAGTACATGAAATGACTTCAAATCTTTTGACTCAAAAATGAGCATTTGAAACAACATTTCAACTTATCTTTTCATAAAAAAGAGATTAATTTTTTTTCATAGTATAATAGTCAAATTACTTTGAAAAAGTTGTTTTGCCCTAAGTTATTTGCTGAAATAATTGAAAACAGAGTGGAAAGGAATTTCTTGAAAGAAGTTGGAAATTTTTTATTAATACTAAAATGTGAAAGAGAGTTTATATTATTCAACCCCGCAGGGCTTATAAGTTGAATAGAAATTAGAAATTATATTTTATATCATTGAAGACTGTATTCTGGGATTCACCCCCTCCCTCCACCAAATGTAAAAATTAGAAAAATCACAAAATTAAAAAAAAATCTGGTGTGACTGGCGCAGCACACAACTTTCTCTTACCTTCGGTAATCGAAAGTTGTGTACTGTGCTTGTCTCACCAGATTTTTGTGTCGACATGTATTTAGTTTCCGACAGTAGGGTACAATTGAATTCAAGATGTAAAATTTATAAGTATGGGAAAATATTTATATTTTGATACCATGGCAACCATTTCTCCTATCTTTTCTATGGAGTACAAGAGTAAAGTGGTCTTCAGAAGATTTCAATCACAAAATGAGAATATACATTTTATAGAGAATCTAAAAAATAATTGATTTTTGAATTTTAAAAAAAATCGTTGGAGCAAATTTAGAGAAAATCGAAAAAAACTGAAAAAAGTGAATCAGTAAAGTACTAGTACTCTTTGGCGATTTTGTTCAAAAGCTTCGTGTCACGTCCCATGGGGGTGCCTAACTTAAATATAAACATTTCAACTTCCTAGCTCTTTTCGTTCTTGAGATATTTTGTTCACAGACACACACACAGACACACAGACAGACACACAGACAGACCATGTCGCGAAACCACTTTTTTGGATTCAGGGGACCTCAAAACGTGAAGATCCATCAAAATCTCGACATCGAATTTTTGACATGAATCCAATACTTTCTCTCTCTATATATTAACATATATATAGAGGTACGAGAAAGTAAAAATTACAAAATTCATACAAGAAAAATTTGTAAAAGAATAGAATAAAATACTTTCAAGAATATTAGTAATTAAGTAATTTTTTTTTTTTTTTTCGGCGTCTAAGGCCATTTAGACCTCATCCCTATTTATTTCACTTGATTGGTATCCAATTCAATTCTCGACTGGGACGGGATGCGAACCCTTGACATTTGGCACCAGAAGCTAATGAATGCTCTATCAAAAGAGAATTTAGAAACCTTTTGTTACTTTCTCTTACCTCTATATATAGTGAGAAAGTATTGGATTCATGTCAAAAATTCGATGTCGAGATTTTGATGGATCTTCACGTTTTGAGGTCCCCTGAATCCAAAAAAGTGGTTTTCGCGACATGGTCTGTCTGTCTGTTCTTTTCTTCAGTTTGTGAACAAAATATCTCAAGAACGAAAAGAGCTAGGAGGTTGAAATTGTATATTTAAGTTAGGCACCCCCATGGGACGTGACACGAAGCTTTTGAACAAAATCGACCAAAGAGTACTAGTACTTTACTGATGCACTTTTTCAGTTTTTTTCGGTTTTCTCTAAATTTGCTCCAACGATTTTTTTTTAAATTCAAAAATCAATTATTTTTTAGATTCTCTTTAAAATGTATATTCTCATTTTGCTATTGAAATCTTCTCAAAACCGCTTTACTCTTGTACTTCATATAAAATATATGAGAAATGATTGCTATGGTAACAAGATATAAATATTTTCCCATACTTATAAATTTTACATCTTGAAATTTGAATGTACCGTACTGTCGGTAAACTAAATACATTTCAACACAAAAAATCTGGTGTGACAAGCACAGTACACAACTTTCGATTACCGAAGGTAAGAGGAAGTTGTGTGCTGTGCGCCAGTCACACCAGATTTTTTTCTATTCTATTCTTTTCTTGCTATTTTTGTAAAACCTTAAAGAATTATGGCCAAATTCTGTATTCATTTATCCAAATCTTGCAAATATCACATTTGGTATGATTGCAATACCTTCCTTCCTTCTCTATGGAAAAAATATAAAAATACTATAGACCTAATATTTATTTAGAATCCAGGAGATGTAGGAATATATTGATTAATATACACACAGGAAGTTTATTTCCTATTGAGGTATTAGGCAATTAATTTAATAAAGATGACTTTATTTTTTGGTGAAAATTTTTATTCCGACGACCAGCTAGCAACCTTCTGGTTTCGGCCACAGAGATCGTCAGGCCTGTAAAAACAATTTTTTATATCAACAGGTTAGTCATAGTGGAATACAATAGTATTGTGTGTAATATTATTTTACATTCTTTCGTTCATAGAAAGTATCTAACAAGGATCAAAGTTTGTAATTAAATAAATAAAATTCATCTTATAATTGTAAAATTATTTTTTTATAACATACCTAAAATTTCTTTCTCCTTATTATATATATTATACATAAAGAATACTTAAATAAGGAGAAAGAAAATTTTAGGTATGTTATAAAAAAATAATTTTACAATTATAAGATGAATTTTATTTATTTAATTACAAACTTTGATCCTTGTTAGATACTTTCTATGAACGAAAGAATGTAAAATAATATTACACACAATACTATTGTATTCCACTATGACTAACCTGTTGATATAAAAAATTGTTTTTACAGGCCTGACGATGGCCCTCTGTGGCCGAAACCAGAAGGTTAGCGCTAGCTGGTCGTCGGAATAAAATTTTCACCAAAAAATAAAGTCATCTTTATTAAATTAATTGCCTAATACCTGCAATAGAAATAAACTTCCTGTGTGTATATTAACTAATATTTATTGACAAATATTGTTTTATTTAAAATGGTTTTGATATTCAAATATAAAATGTAGACCTATACATATATCTATCTATTCAAATAATATAATATTTATTTTCCATTTGTAAAAATTCAATATGTATACCTGGAGTGGTAACTATTCATCAGATCTTTAAACCCCCACCCATTTATTTACATAAAAAAAAAAGAATTTTAAACAAAGATTTTCGAAGATTTATTTATATATGAGAAGTTAACGAAAAATATTTTCGTCATTCCTTAGACAGGAAAATCAATCAAGTTTTGTTGTTGTTGTCTGAATCTAACCCCAGACAGACAGTATCTGATATATAATGAATGAGCAATCAATCAATCAACCGTCAATAGCAAACTGTGTCACTTGCAGCCGTATAATGAAATTACTATCGGATACCCTTCGATTGATTAATGCTAGCAAATTCGCATAGAGATTAATTTGTTTAACCAAAAGACAATGGCTCTTCAACATATATTTGTTTGAATTATTTTGATATTGACATTTTTTTATTTAAATAAAAAAGAAAAAATTTAATAAAATATTGTACAGAATTAAAGGGATATGTATGATTAATTTGTATTTGTTTTAAATGTTACTAGATGTTTTCTTTTTATACAACCTATACTTTTCTCGTTTGGTAATAAAATATTATAAAAACCAAAAATGGAAAAAATAATAATGTCAATTGGGGATTAAGAAAATAAAAGACATAGTAAGCTTAAAATGTCTGGGATGTCTCAATATAGTGTATTTCCATCGGGCGGAGAGGATTAAAAATTCTTTAAGTTTACATTTCAAAATATTATTTTTTTTATTATTATCATGAAATGTTTTTTTTTTTTTCATTAGAAAATATGTCCTAGCATAAATCCCTTTTTGCTGCTAAGGATTCACAGGAAATGAATTTTCTTTGGATTACCCAAAATTTTTCTAGTATGCAAATATTAAATTTCCAGAGAAAAAATCAATGTTCAATTTTTATTGAAATCAACAGGGCGGGGTTGTCGGGAGAAAAAAAAAATTCCGACACAGAAAGGGTTTTGATGTTAAAATAACATATTTTAAGAATGATTTTTTTCCCAAGACTTACACCAGAAAAACAAAATTTCCCCCCAATACCTCTTAAAATGCCGTCACCCCCCGACACTGACATCCTGGAAATCAGCCTTTTAATAGTAACTCGGCGGTTTGTTTATTATATTCTAGGAACCAAACACCAACTAGAAATTTCTATTTAGTTCAAACAAAATAATTTCCCATAATTCCAATAAAAAGTATGTATGGAATTTGCATTTTCAAAATAGCCTAGATTCATAAAAAACACAATTGAATGGAAAGTATGAAAGTTGGTAAAAGAACTTCCGCTTTGTTTTTTTAAGGTTATTACGAAATCCCCATTCAGTCGGATTGACAACTTCAAGAAATTATTGAAAACTCAATTGAATTGGTATGAAAAAAAGAGGAAAAAGAAATAAATATAGACTATATTTTCCCTTTAATGCGGAAAATTAAATGAATAAAATAAATATTTTTAAAGTGGACCTATGAATATAGATGTGTTTAAATCAAAAAACCAAGTCATATTTATATGTGTAAATTCGAAAAATAAAATTTATTTTTTTTTATTAAAGTTAATTTAAATAAGCTTTAGATTACATAATACAATTTTGGATTAGTTCGAGGTTTTGTCTGAAATACAAAGTGGGCATTTAGCTTTTATATCTACAAAACAAAAATTCTTACATCGCATAAAGAAGTATCAGTGGAAGCTTCATGATCTGTCACTCTTTTAAACCTCAACATTGTATATTGGCTACCAATTAATTTAAATATGTATGGACGTGCTTATATATCCTCAGTAATCAGAAAAAATTTGATTCATAAAAATTATAAACTTCTAGTCGTTTTCAAAACCATTGATTTCACGAAAATATCTAAATAAAATACTGTATTTGCAATCGATCATATTTGTAACGACGAATAGAAAAAAAAAGGTAGGAAGAAAAGAATTGGGTATAAAAAAAAAACGAGGTCATTTTATTTTTCTTTTATTCGGGAAATGGTGCTTATTTCGGCGTGTGAATTTGTCTATGAAGTGTTAAGAAGGGACTGAGTCCCCCCTTGATAATACAAGACTTAATGCATTTTGTGTATACCGTCACCGTCTTAAATTCGTTTCTTTCCCCAGTGAGCATTTTTATGGACCGCTGAAGGGAATCGGGTGTAAATATAAAGGGAAGAATAGAACTATGCCAATGGAAACTGTAATATAGAAGGCATTTCGGAAGGGCTGATCGAGATAAGATAAGACCCTATTCTTACCGGATATCTATTGGTCAGAAAATAGTCTCTTACTTTATCCCTTATTATTACTGTAGTCAAAAAAAGGAAAGAAAAATAAATAAAATATTAATAACGCGACCAGAGAGTGGATTCTGTTCTATATTGAATACCTGGTTGGAGTAAAAAAAGTCAGGAATTGATATTTGAGATCTCATATCATTTTTAATTATTACTTTCTCTTACCTTCGGTAATCGAAAGTTGTGTTCTGTGCTTGTCACACCAGATTTTTTTGTATCGACACATATTTAGTTTCCAACAGTACGGTACATTCGATTTTCAAGATGTAAAATTTAAAGTATGGGAAAATATTTATATTTTGTTAGCATGGTAACCATTTCCCCTATCTAGTACAAGAGTAAAGTGGTCTTCAGAAGATTTCAATGACAAAATGAGAATATACATTTTATAGAGAATCTAAAAAATAATTGATTTTTGAATTTTAAAAAAAATCGTTGGAGCAAATTTTGAGAAAATCGAAAAAAACTGAAAAAGTGCATCAGTAAAGTACTAGTACTCTTTGTTCGATTTTGTTCAAAAGCTTCGTGTCACGTCCCATGGGGGTGCCTAACTTAAATATAAAATTTCAAATTTCTAGCTCTTTTC